>JAOUZG010036900.1:8551597-8572892 GCA_026289955.1 Argiope argentata | reverse complement strand
TCGTTCTGGATCCTCAGAAGTTACTGATGATAAATTTCACTTCCCGACATCGCATCGAACCTAATCAGAAGCGTTTTCCTGCCTCCCATTCTATATCTTTCCGTTACATCACGGAGTTCTCACAGTCTGAATCTCTTCTCACACTGGAGAAAGATGGGGAACAGGGTACAGAGGGAGTTCCTTAACCATCTAAAAAGGCTGCCACCACCGCAAATGGAAAAGCAGAATAATAGAACTTTTTTTTTATTTTCTTTTCTCCTCCATCCCCTAAAAAAAGAATCCTGCACCCGTCAATCAGACCACTAATGGGGTCCTGGACGGGCACGCGCCGAGGTGTCAGTCTATTGTTACTCGTAAAAGTGGTCAGGGCTTTCTGGAGTAATTGTCAGGACATTTTTTGTCAGGGAGTCTGCCTCGTTATGGGGAAAGGATACGAAAGGGAATGACAGCATTGGACATCCTTTCAAGGGGAGTAAGGAGTGGAGCAGACGTTAACAAGTGGCAACTCTTTTAAAATCACGAAGACATAGTTTTCGTGAATTTTCTATAGAAAGTGAGTTATTTTTTTACTACTCGGACGTTTATATAAAATGTTTCTTAAAAAATAAAAGAATGATTTAGCAGAATTCAGCATCAGCATATAACGTTGCTTTGGATTTAACATTTCCAATGAAACATGCAGTTGATATTATCATTGAATTTTAAAGGATATCCCAAAATTAATGCCATTTTTTGGATTTGCTACCATTCGGGCAGTAAAGCATTGGCAACCCTATAAAAAAACATTTGACAGCTGACAGTTTTGGGTTTGTAAAAATGGAGTATTGTATAATGAGTTTTCATTGTTGAACAATATTTTAATAATAATGAAAATCTGACGGCCAAAGTCCAAAAATTTGAGAATTGGCCCCCTAATTCAGGTGATTTAGCGCTATTAGATTTCTTTTTATGGGTTATTTGAAGTCTAAGATTTATGCCAACAAGCCCAGAAGCTTGCGCACGTTGAAGGAAGAAATTCAACGCTGTATCGATAAAATTCAGCCACATATCATTAAAGTAATCATTGTAATATTTCAGAAAAGAGTTCGTTTGTGTTAACAAAACCGTGGATGCCACTTGTCCCATGTGTTATTCCATATATAAACCTATCCTGTGTGCTTTATAATTCAATAAAAATATAACAATTAAAAAAAGGAATTTGTTTGTTTAATTCGAATTTTGCATTTAACTATGCTTTATAGTGTAACGCTTCGTTTTTGCTAATTCTAAACAATCAGCTGTCAAATAATTTTTTTATAAGCTTGCCAAAAATTTTCTGCACAAATGGTGGCAAATTCAAATCTTGTGTTAATTTTGGAAAACCCTTCAATTACTATTCAAACGCTGGTCAAAAGAAAGAATTTTCCAATAATTTTAACCAGAAAATTTTCAAAGATATGTGCGATAAGATGGATATACTAGAAAATTAGGTAATATCCGTCGGAACTATTGGATAGCATGTATGCAATAGGCATTCCATTGTATATTCGTTAACCGAGATATGAGAAAACATTTCAAATCCTACCAACAATCAATAAATTAAATAAAACTGATTGCCTAAATGCATTAACTTCATATAAACCCACACACAATCACAGGAACTCGTTTATTACGTTAAAATTAAATTATGTATTAAGCAAATTTTATTTTAAAGTTAATGAAAAGCTTGATTCGGCTTGAAAGATTGAGATTTTTAATATTTATACAGAATAAAAAGACAAAAATATTTTATCTAAAATTTATAATTAAAATTTAATTTTAGTTGCCTATACGTGTCTACTTTAGTGTATACAAATCCGAAATCAAAAATTTAATTTTAGTTGCCTATACGTGTTTACTTTACTATGTACTAATCCGAAATCAAAAATTTAATTTGAGTTGCCTATAAGAGTCTACTTTACTATGTACTAATCCGAAATCAAAATTTTAATTTTAGTAGCCGATAGGTGTCTACTTTACTATATACTAATCCGAAATCAAATATTTAATTTTAGTTGCCTATATGAGTTTACTTTGCTACATACTAATCCGAAATAAAAATTTTAATTTTAGTTGACTATACGAGTCTACTTTACCATACACTAATCCGAAATCAAAGAAAATTCAAATCAAGGCAATAGAGTTAAAAAAAAAATATTTGTATAAAGGAAAAAATAGAAAGCATTTCAAAAATTCAAAGAGATGCATTACAACAACAAAACAAATTTAACCCAAGAATTTCAAAAGAAATTATGAGCCACATGTAACTCTTCCACGATTTGTTTCCTCGGCTACTTATTTTCCATTGCTCCACTTCGAACCCCTCCCGTAGAATTATAGATGCTCTCTACCCCTGTTCTACTGCCCCCCCTCCTGCTATTTATGGGAACCCGAAACCGGTGGGTGCATGCATGTGTGTATGTGTTCTGCATCCTGATCAATTGCCCATGAATAATCCAATCAAATGAGGGAGGGGGACGCTAAGGGGGAGGGCGAATTGAAGTAGGAGTGCCCCCCCCGTTCCATCCAGAACGAGAGTTTGATCACGTTCGATCTAACGATTTGAATATATATTTCTTTTATCCTGCTTTTTTAAATTCATTCGAGGAGGCAAAATGTAATTTGAGATTTTAAATCATATTTCCTGATGGGATGGATAAAAAGAATGAGTTATATTTCAAAACATGCCGCCATTTTTTATTTTTTTAATGTTCGTTTGATGTCGATAAAAATTGAAGCTTTCCGAATTAGTTTATTCGTTATTGTGGAACGAAATGTGGTGTTCATATTACGGATTTAAATGCAATTATTGAAACAATTTTACTGTCATGCCTGGTTATGATTTTCAGTAAAAAACTGTGAAGTAAGAAAATAATTCGCGCAATATAATGCAGCACAAAGCATTTTGATTATTTTAAACATCATCTGAAAAACTGAAGTAAAGATGCCAATCCATAAGAGCAGCGGAATCAATTTCTATCAAAAGTTAAAATAAGAATAAAATTTATTCCGTTTAATCAGGATTAGTCATTTTTCCTACCTTTTTCCCCCACTTTTTTATCATGTCAGAAAATGCGCGTCAACAAAAATCCGTAGGCGAAAAATAAGAAAAACCGTAGACGAAAAATGAAATTTTATTATCTGCACGAGCATCTCGAAAAATCAGCTTTTAATACTCCGTGGCCATTGCATTTACAAAAGCTCTGATTTTTTAAAAAATAAGTTAATGACTACATCAAATAAAACCTAGAAAAATGTCATTTTGAGCGCGTGATTATATGAAATGTCATAAATAGGAAATGTGATATTTTTTTAAACAATAAATGCGAGACATTTTTTTTCCGGATCCTTAGCAATACTAAAGTGACTCATTCAATAAAACAATTAAAATGGATAAAAATATAATTCAACTTGCACGAACGCGTGGTGCTTGACAGTTCAAGAAATTATGTTCTGACATGATACATTGAAATATGCATACCAGATTTGATTTTAATCTTTATTTGTTTTATTTTAGTTTCAAAATTTTCAGCATTCTCGTGATAAAAAATGGACAGAAAATAAACGATTAATCCAAAAATAAATAGATCTTGTTGAAGTCAATTTTTTTCTATTCAAGGACTATAGTAGTTACAATGGATGAATTTGAATAACATAAAAGCGGAAAAGGCATACCAATATCGTCATCCCACATAAGAAGGAGCATTCTAAAGGAATGCTCCTTCCTTAGAATGCTCCTTCTTGAATTAGAATGCTCCTTAGGAGCATTCTAATCAAATAAAGAGGTAAACAATCAAAAAAAAAACTTTCGACTTTAAATGCACAAATACATCTATAATGTCTCATTATTAAATTTAAAGCAAAAAGAAAGAAAGAAAGATATGGCAATAGCCAGATGTATTAATAATCCTCAAAAATTTTGACAAAGTAACTAAGGTTTCTAAAATTAAGTTTAAAAGTAAAAATGATAAAATATTTTTACGCCGTAGATTATAAACAAAGATAAATTAAATACAATCATGATTTGAAAAATATCAATGAATAATTAAAAAAAAGATTCCGTTAAACTTTTTTTGATTTCAAAATAAATAAATAAGAATCAACGAACACTTTATTAGAAAAATTGCCTGCTTACATCAATTTTTTCTAATGCTCATATTTATTTATTATAATAATAAAATAACATATTATTTAAAAAATTGAATTTCATAAAACAATAAAATTTACCTAGCACAAAGAGCGAGGGGGGAAATAAATACGATTACTTGAATAATTAAAGGAATAAATTTGTACAAAAGCTATCGGCGATATAAAAAATATTGTAATAACATAAAAATTAATTAATCAACTTCAGACGGACAAAAATTCGATTCTGGAAAAATTGAATACCGTGGAAATGTATTTTCTCTGAATTTCACTCCCTAATTTTCTAAATTAAATCAATTTACAGAAGATAATTACAGATTTATCAATAGAACCACAAAAGTTTTCGTTAAAAAAGTTAACAATTTTTCGTTAAAACGAAATAATATTTTCTCAGAAAAAACCAATACATTGCCATGCTTTGTTTTTCCCAGACGGAATAGGAGATGCGATTTACAAAACCACTCTGGTAGGCAGATTCCAACAACGGATTCACCTTCAACCAGGGCAGTCCCATTTCTCCTTTCGTAAGAACGCATGCGCTTGGGGTAGAAAGAGCACCTGTGGCATGGAGGCCACCCATTCGCTGTGGGAGTGACATGAACCCTCTGACGCAAGAGTCTGTAGGCGGGATCGGAGAGGTAGTAGGCGTGGCTTAGGGCGACGGGGTCAAAAAGTCACATGACTGGCACCGAGTGCGGTGCATATTAATTACTCGGGGGGATGGCCCTGTCCCGCAAGACGCCTCTACGGGACTTCGCTCCCCCCCTCAAGGGATATGTGACGTCAGGGTATAATTTATCAGGGTGCGATGATTGTACGGGCTATTAGCCATTCTTAGATAGAGTATATAAAAAAAGTGTTCCACAAACTCCAAATTTGACAGCACGGCAATTCGCGATTATTTTTAATGCTACGCGTTATCTGATAAATCAATAAAAAGATTATGCTGTGTAACATCAAGAAATGAATCGTTTCTCTCTCAAACTATGCATTAAATGGAACGTTTCCGTGTAATTGCAGATACTTGAATATCAGTAATTTGATGTTCCCTGCGTGTAAACCTGTTCCAACAAAGAAGATCTCCGACGATTGCAAATTCGTAGAATTTATCCTGAGATTCAGTGGATGAGATTGAATGGAATTTAATATGTCCCTGATTTCTTGTACTGTTCTGTTTGCCTATTGTAAAAATAGATAGAATTAAATGAAAAAACTGTTCTGTGATTAAACTAGTTAATGCACTTCTAAAGCGTTTAATTCCAATAATCATAAACTATAAAGTTAATTGTTATTTGTTAAGATATATGAAATTTCCCCATGGCCTTTTTAACAATACATTAACCAATTGGGCAGATTATATTCATGAAAATTTAATGCTACAAAAAAATGGTTGATTCTAATTCATTTAGATGGGTATCAATAAAAATTATTTCATTTTAAATTTAAAATTATGAAATTATAAAATGTTTAAAGCAATAGTTGTTTGGAATTTGTATAATAATAATAAGATTAAAAACTTCCAATTATGAATAGACTTTCTGTTTTTATTCATAATTCATATACAATAAATCTGAATTCCATAACAGCCCACATTTATTATCCAGTAACTAGATAGTAAGATGCACAAAGAGAAAGCAAATCATAGTGACTTTTGAGAATGGAAAATTAGGGGGCCATTAATGGGGAACATCAATGCTCTTTGAATGGCAAATATTCTGAATTTATTATTAATTTTGTAATATATTTATTAAATATATCATCATTTTTAGAATAAAGGATGCATCTTCTGATATTTTATACAATAAATATAGGTTTCACTGTTAAAAGGCTTTTAAAGAAACTCAGGTTCAATTAATATGTCTGTTTTCTGATTTAATATCTATCAGATTACGAAGAGTCAGCTGCAAAAAATTCTCAGTTTCAAGTATAATCTGAGTACAGAAAATAATTTAACGTTTGCAAAGTATTAAAGTCTTGAAGCAATTTTTCACTTATATACACAATAGCGTTTTAATTAGGAACGATTTTATTTTTATTTTAAAAAAATTTAAATTACATGATGATTTAAAATGCATAGTCAATTAATCTTTATAAAAAAATCTAGAGCTTTCACTTTTCAATTTCGTTTCTTTTTATAACTAGCTTATCAAATTTTCGGCCATTTACTTATGACAAAATTTCCTTAACCCAATGATTTGTGATTATTAGGCACAACAACCAGTTATTGTGCCTAATAATCCTTATTTTTCCTTATTCGTAATTAATATTTAATTACGATTAGCGTCTATTTTTTAATGTTAATCACAAGTTATATAAGGTCAGGACAACCTTACATACCTAGAAGAAATTAATTGAGTTTATGGAACTCGTATGGGACCTTTTACGTCATATTATCATGTCAAAACAGGATGATGTTTTTGGTGTCAACAAAAATTCGTGGTCGAAAAATTGAAATTTTATTATCTGCACGAGCATTTCAAAAAATCAGCTTTTAAAAACCAGATGCCATCCCATTTACAAAAGCTCTGATTTAAAAAAAATAAGTTAATGACTACAGCAAATAAAACCTAGAAAAATGTCATTCTGAGCACGTGATTACATGAAATGAAATAAATAGGAAATGTGATATTTTTTTTAAAAAAATAAAGGCGAGGCAAAGTTTTTAGGATCGTTTGCAATACTAAAGTGACTCATTCAATGAAACAATTAAAATGAATAAAAATATAATTTAACTTGCCGTTCAAGAATTAATGTTCTGAGATGATACGTTGAGATATGCTTATCAGATTTCATTTCAATCTTTTAATTGTATTCTATTTTCTTAATGAGGAATTCCAGATACTTGTTAAAAACACACATTCTAATGTAAATCAATTCAATATCGATTAATTTTACCTTCATAATATCAGTAAACAATAATATTCTATAATCAGGAAAATAGCATTTTAAGAAACAATGCCTTTGAAATGGCATCTTTCACATCCAATCCAAGTTTTTCTGCCTATTAAATAAACCTAGAGCTTAAACAAAAATTCCCCACAAAAACTATTTGGTTTATGTGTCCTCTCAAAAAAACAAATCGTGACAATTCCCATCCCACTGAAGATCTACCTCCTCTATTCTCCGATCCCAGGCGGGAGGTCAACAGCAATGAATTTTGTGATTTAAAACTACCTCAGTCTCGTAAACACCGACCAAGTTCCCCCTGCCATCCTGCCAGCAAATGGCAATCGCAGTTTAGAGAAAGAGGGGGGGACTCCACAAGCACCTCTCACCCCCTCCTATTCCCCCTCACGTATTTATATGGCGAAGCAGATGGAAAACATGCTCCACGAAGTTTTTTTAGGGGGGGGGGAGAAATGGGGACGAGAAGGGCAGTTCCCCGACCTTCTATCTGCTCCTCCTTTTTGGAAAAGATAAAGATCGTGTTGGACCCTAAACACTTTACAACAGTGGGGCTTACGTTATGTCTAAGTGGGTGATTTACGGTCTGTTGATGAAGTTGACTGTCCGTTGAGGAAAACTGTTTGGGAAATTTGAAGTGCCTGAGTATGCTTCGTGATAGACTAACAAATTCCATTCGGTTTGAATCAAATGTTAAACGTGATAAGGAAAAATTTTATAAATCCAAAGAATTTAACATTTTGTTTTTCTTAAATTTGAAACAATTTTTGGTTTCAGAAAAAATATATTTAAACTACAGCTATGTTATACCTAGTAGCGCATACAGGGCCCGACTTAGCCTTGTTTGGGACTAGGACAAAAACTTCTTTGCCTCCCCCTGCTTCAATATTTTAGTAATGAAGAAGATTCATTAAAGAAGGAAACGTAAAACAATATTTATAATCGATTTGGGGGCTCCCAATTATGTGGAGGCCCGGGGCAACTGACCCGTATGCCCCTGCTTTAGTCAGGCCCTGAACACATATATATTGTGCAATACTCTTTAATCTTAAATAATATGCTCAACATTGTACAATATTGTGGAACAGGATTTATTACCTGGAATTTCTCTAATATTATTTAACTATATTATAAACGTAATATAGATTATATGGATAATGATTTTATATTTCAACTTTCCACCTCATACAAAGAATTTAATGTTGATGCCCTCATTTTATTATTTTTTAGTTGCACATTAAAGGGGTTCATAATTTAACATGAATATATATCTATAAATATTATTTCGTTTTGAATAAATATCAATATAAATTTATTCATGCAGAATAAAGAATGTTAAGACATTATAAAATAAGTTCCGAGTAATTATCATCAAAACTAATAGACTATGGGGATTAGTAAAAGAAATTGTTCCTACTTATCATCAGATTTTAAAAATATGTAAATAATAATTTATATTTTTAATGTAGAATCAATTGAAAATGGAAATAAAAAATCTAAATATACTTAAGAATTAAAATATCAAAAATGGAAATAAAAAAATCTAAATATACTTAAGAATGAAAATGTTACCCAGCCATCTGGGAAAATTAAAAAAGAGCAGTTCACTTTTTATTTTAATAAAAAAAGCGCATAAAGTACTGAAAAGCCCAAAACGTAAATTTTATTTTCTCTAACAGCCAAATTGCACAGTTTTGCATTCTTTTAATAAATGTTTAATCAATGTTTTACACCGTAAAAAACCAAGAATATAATTTATATAAGAAGAGATAGAACACAAACAAAGCAATAAATGCAATCAAAATAAATAATTTAATAAAACACTTCTTAAATATTCCTATAGTGAAATGGCTATCATTGCTAAATCCTTACTGAAAGCCGAAGATTTTATGTAGCCTAAGTGCTTCATTCTTAATTTATAAATTCTTAAAGTGAAACGGTGTTTTAAGCCTTTGGTAACACCACCGAGCTGGGACAGGACGTTGCTACTCAAGTTTCAGGAAACACACTAAAAATCCATTCATTAAAACAACTCTCACGAGAGATGTTCCGTACGAGGATTTAAATTCACGCGGGCACGCTATTCGCGCCAGCTTTAGAAAATTAACCCTATTTTAGTGGCACAATCCTGCTGCAAAATGGGATGCGCTCAGCCAAGCTTGGCGCCCCCTTTGCTCTGATAAAAACAGTCGCAGCAGTGCATAAGAAGGCCTCTTGTTCGCCTCTGATGTGCACTTGAGGGGGACCCATTCATGTCCAATTTGAATTTAGGAGACACGGCGGGGGTTGGATTGTAAAATGCAAAACCATCTGCCACTGCGAGTTCGGAGAGTAGAGGGTTGTACGGGCAAATCCGGTTGTTTCATAATAACAGATTTCAGTGGAAAAAGGTGCAAACATATACAAATAAAATAAGATTCTATTTCTTGGTTTATATTCAGATGATGGTACTGAAGACTGCTTTGGAAAATGGCATTGTCTAATTAGAAGATTATAGTTACTCATTTAAAAAATTCCATTACAGATTTTCAGGGATTGTGAGGTAGTTTTTTGTATATATTTTTAAAATCTACATTAGATTCAATTAGGAAAATCATGGCGGTATATTTGAACTATGACAAGATGCGAATCGCTTTAAAGTGTACCTGATGAAGTATATGTCGAAGATATCTGAAATTAAATTAGTAATTATGTTGTTGTTGTTACTTATGTCACTTGCTATTGGACAAGCCCCACTGATGATACTTCAGCAGATTTTAAGCCGAAAAGAGTGCCACTTGTTTTAAGTAGCGCCAACTAGGGCCAAGAGTACGACTTAGGTACACACTCGTCACAGTCGCTTGCACAGCCCCTTTTTACAGGGGGGGGGGGGCACAGTCACTAATCTCACAGATAGCACACAAAAGAACAACCATGCCCGAACCCGGACTCGAACCCAGGATTCCCCGAACACGAGGAAGAGGAGTAATTATGTAACGAGATCTAAAAATAAATTAGAAATTTCTTAAGTAACCGAGATTTCGTGCCAGTTAATTCACCGTTTGATAAGGATTATTTATTGGATGAGTTGGCTCAAGATAATTTAATATTACTTACTTGTTTCACCCCTTTAACCGGTTTATTTTCCTTACTATCTAATAAGATGGCACCTTCTATTTTGGGAATATTTTCTTATTTTGATTCAATTGGAAATCCATGGAATACTTGGCTTAGCTACGTATTCGAAGTCATTTTACTATTGAATTATAATTGTTATGAATGATTTATTTTTTTTGTTTACAACTATCAAAATTCGATAAGTCGATGCACGTACGGCGTACGGGCAAACCGGTTAAGGGGTTAAGAATCAAAAAAAGAATCCTAATAGTTCTTTTCTTCTTCCTTTTTTTTTTTCAAATGAAAGCGTATATAAATTTGCATTGCATGCCACGTCTGTATTCTGAAACTAAGCAAGGCATTGACAGAATCATCTTACAATCAAAAACTGTAAGAACGATCTGTGATTTTAGCAAAGAATGTGTAGAGCATGGTTAATTTAAACAGAATTCAGATTATATTCATAACATAGTCTTTCGGCTGATGCATCAAGTACTTTGTTATCTTCAGCATCATACATGGCATTAAACATAATATGCGATGTAATTAGATTGGATTAAGGCAATTGCAATGATTTATTACCCTTAAATGATTCAGACAAATCGGATTTCATTCATTCGGTTCAGAAACGCTTTCGGAATGACGTGGCGTACGTTTACTCAGATAAATGCGAGTTGTGGCACCGCATAATTGTGAATTACATTTTAATCCACTTTGATCCTAAACCGATGCAGAAATGTATCTAATCCATACTCGAACCAGCGAAGCATCCCACCCCATGGAACGCATGCGCGACTGCCTGCCTTTCAAAAATAGCAACGCCCTATCGTCGGGAGGGAGGACGAGAAGGGTGAAAAATATCACACGGAGAAAGGAACAGAGGAGCAATAATAACAAAAAAGAAAAGGAACAAGCGAAACTTGGAAACCTGAATGCTTTTCTGGAGTTTGGGGATGAGAACGCAGCCGAAGCCAAACCCAGGATAAAGGTGAAGGAAAGAAGGGAGGAGGGAGATGGTCTTGTAAAGGGATCGGGGTAAAGAAAAAGGAGGGGGGTAAACAGAAAAGAGCAGTTTGTTAGTGTTTCTATAGCAACGCAGTTGTATATCTGCAAGCTGAGCATGATAAATGACTAGAGGAGCCCGCATTTCGGGCTATCTGCAGCGAGCCAGACAAGCCATGCTCGTGGCTTTGAGGGGGGAAGGTTCGTTTCAGAACCAGAGAGGGGGGGTGAATACTGTACAGAGGGGTCAGGTCTCTGCCACTTTCCAGCGACGGGGGTGGTGAATGGGGTCGATCAGTTTCCGTTCCTGTTACCTGGCTTCAGAAGCTAAAAGGTTCCACTTTTGGGGGATATTGTGGAAAAGGTATAGAACGAGATTCTCATGCTTGATCTTCAACTAAATTCAATCTAACAGAATTGTTAACAGCTTGTTTACTTCAGCTTAAAGCCCTCGATTGATTTTTGAAACAACTTTTATCAATTTCCATTTGCGACAATTGTAATTAATCAAAACATTCTTGTTTATATATTGTTAAATATCAAATAATTGTACTGCTATTATCGCCTTGTCAAATGATAGTTCGCCATTATTGCAATCGTTCTTCTATATAAATTCTTAGTTTTGGTCTTTATTATTCTTGTTCATGTCTCGTTTTCGTGGTTGGCTTTCTATGGTAAGCGTTATGTAAGGAAAAGTATAGAAATTGTTAATTAAATATTGTTGACTAGAAATTAGTTAGATCATTCAGAAAACGTACCAGCACTCGTCGAAAGTTCATATCAGAAGTGAGGATTCATATAAAAGTGAACATGTATTATAAATGACGATTTGCATTTCTGCAAGCGCTTGAAGCTTGAAAATATTTGTAATATTAATGACACTCTAAAATATATAACATATAAAGTTCAAAAAGGTTAAGGTTTTGTTTTTTCCTCCCACAAACAAGTGTTTCTTATTTCATCCTAAGGTTATATTCCTTTCTTTAAGAATATTATAAAACATGTTAAAAGAATTATTGAGATTTTAAAAGAACTCTACCTAAAATTTTTCTTTCATATAATTCTACTTAAGAATGCATTATTTCAATATGAAATGTAGACAAAAAAAAGCTGATGGGGGGTACATGCTTTTAGATACAAGTACATGTGCAAAGGTATAAAAGTCATGCACTAGGTATTTAAGTACCAAAAAAAAAATCTTGTGCATTTTAAATATTCATCTGTTTTTCCATTCGTTATAAGTTCAAAGGGGGGAGGGAATAAAAATATTTTAATTTCCTTTTAAATCAGAGGAAACAAAATAATGTTGAGTAGCTTTTGATTTTCTAATAAAATTACTTTAACAACACTAATTTTACTTTTTAAAAAAAATCTATATTATGTTTACTAATATTTTAGAGAGCAATTAAATTTGTGAAAAATAAATCATTTTTAATATTCGAATTTTGTTGACACTGTTAGCAAAATATTTATATATATTCATTATGTCTGTCTTTTTCTGTTTCCTCCCCAACTTTTACTTGTTTCATTTACATCCGTTCAAGGGAAATAAATAATCATTAATAATATTATTAGAATTCAGTGGCATTATACACAAAAAACACTTCTCTATTACTTTCCAAAAATGTTATTATAAAGCATTGTCACTAAGCACAGAAATTGTGCTTATTCCTTTTCCAGAATAATCCAATGTTAACTAAATATTGCGTAGAAGTAATTTTTTTCCAGCTATTACTTTAGATAGGAACACGAAAAGGAAACAAGTGGGAGGGGAAAGAACTTATCAGTTTGAAATATCACAAACAAAACTGGGGGGGGCAAGAAAAGTTTTTTAAGTAACTTTTTTTCTAAACAATTAAAATCGATTGTTTAGATATAACTATTATTAAAGCCATAAAGATTATAAAGCCAATTTAAAAAATCTAAAATGCAATTATAACAAAAGACATAACATGTTTTTCAAAGCATCTTTATTTAATTAGAATCGAAGATTGGCATCAAACCATATGCATCTGTTTTTTTTTTTTTTTTTTTTTTTTTTTGCATTGGAAAATACACCAACACATTTTCATATACTTGCATTTTAAATAGAAACATACTCTTTACCGAGCTAACAAAATCGGGACACCCCAACAATACAAGTATTTTCTAAGAATTATAGTGACGATATAAAATATATATGTTTTAACTCTACCACAATAATAACATTCCAACGGCCACTTCAACATTGAAAACTAAACCTCTCTCAATTCTTCATTTAACTTCTTTCTTCTAAGCTATAAAAATAACCTCTAGAAACCGAACGAGCTAACAAAATCGTGACACCCCCCACAATAAAGGTATTTTCAAAGAATTACAGTGACGATATAAAATATTTAAGTTTTAACTCTACCACAATAATCATATTCCGACGGCCCATTCGGCATTGAAAACTAAGCCTCTCTAAATTCTTCATTTAACTTCTTTTTTCTAAGCTATAAAAATAACCTCTAGAAATCAAACGAGCTAACAAAATCGTGACCCCCCCCACAATAAATGTATTTTCTAAGAATTACAGTGACGATATAAAATATTTAAGTTTTAACTCTACCACAATAATCATATTCCGATAGCCACTTCGGCATTGAAAACTAAGCCTCTCTGAATTCTTCATTTAACTTCTTTTTTCTAAGCTATAAAAATAACCTCTAGAAACCGAACGATCGAAATGGTAATATAATTTTTTTTTTCATCAATGCCATCTACAGGCGATTAGTACAACTTCATCGGGAATGAATGCGGTGATTGTTATCGAGGAATGGCCGGGGTGGGTGTGGAGTAGAGAGGGGATTGTGAACTGCATCACGTGAGCTAAATCGCGATGGATGCAACGGCGTCACTTCGCCGGGGCGTCCCCTCACGAAGATCCGGCAAACGAATCCGAGTGGTTCCGCTATCGACCGTCTCGTTCGGTCTTGACCGGCCGCGGCGAGATCTGACGAGAGGATCCAGCAGATAGCAGGTGGATCCTCGGACCGAAAATTCCTTGCCGATTACTGGGCGTTTCATTTAACAGGAACGCGAGATGAATTTTTAACACTCGTCGAGGCTAACAATGGTGGTCTACTAATCCGAAACCGGTTTACTTACTTTTGCTTAGCTTTCTTTTTTGGGAACTTCCCAAGAAGAGTTTTGACTGTTAAGTAAGCGACTGGAAAGTCAAGATAACGAACGCTCTTGATTCTAAGGTCGGTTAAGCGGCATAAATTGACTAATTGAATATTATTTCGACTGAAAATGACTACTCTGTTGTGATCAGTATAAGTTCTTAACGCTTTTAAACACGGATAATTTTAAAAATCTTGAAAATGAACCAGTTGCTAAGTTAAATGCCAGTAAAAATTGAATTGATGTTGCTGTTTGGATCGTCGATTTAATTGTTATTTTCGGGGAAAATCACAGTTCTTGTTTGATAGTTTGAAATGTAAATTATGTTATCACAGACGTTAAAAAAAAAGAGACTTCAATGAGAGGTGGGTTCTCATAACTTTGGTGATATAAGCTAGGTTCACTGGTTAATAAAATACAGGCTAAGTAATTGATATTTTAATTGGAAACAACTACTGAAATTTTTCTATTCAAAAGTTTAAATCTGTAATGTTTTAGCGTAAATAAGTATATGTGTGTGTGTGTAATAGGATAAAATTATTATAAAAGTCAAAATAATTATTAAAATGAAATCTGCTATGCATATTTCAATGTATCATGTCAGAATATAATTTCTTGAACGGCCAAGCACCACGTGCTCGTGCAAGTTAAATTATATTTTTATTCATTTTAATCGTTTCATTGAATGAGTCACTTTAGTATTGCAAACGATCATAAAAAACTTTGTCACGTATTTATTGTTTTGATAAAATATCACATTTCCTATTTATTTCATTTCATATAATCACGTGCTCAAAATGACATTTTTTTAGGTTTTATTTGCTGTAGTCGTTAGCATATTTTTTTAAAATCTGAGCTTTTGTAAATGCAATGGCAAAATTTAAAAAAACAAATATGATGTATAAAATATATTTTTACAAAATCATATCGTAAAGTATTTCATTGATGCTTCTAATGAGAATCTGAATAGGGTGGCAGACGTTTCCTATTGTCGTTTGGAATCGTAACATAATATATTCAATGGTTGATTGTAGTGCATGGCGTATTGTTAAACACATCGCGTGCCATGCTGCAATTAACATCAATAGGATTACAGTAAATTTGATCTGTAAGTTTCTGTGACTCTTAAATTTCCAAGATGATAATAAACAATAGTGATCATCATACTGGCGCTTACATCCTTGTTTATTTTTTATGCATATTATATAGATAAATTTAAAAATTCGTGTTTTATATCGTATTTATGGATAATATATATTCTATGAAATTTACTATTTTAATTTTTTCTTTTCATAGGAAGATTTTTGGGAAATGCCAAATACAATTCAATGATTCCAATTACTTCATTTTTAAGAGAATAAGATTACCACATCAGTTTTTTTGACAAAAAAATTGTTATTTGATATGATAAATTTTTCAAAAAGTGACCTTCCGATTACACTTCTGAAAAGGTCATAACAAAGCGTAATTGTTATGAATGTATTTTCCTAACAGTACGAAATCTTACGAGTAACTTCAAAAGGTGGACTCCATCATTACTTTAATATGACAGTAATTTGAAAAACAATAAGAAGACTGACAATAAACAATAGTAGTGTTTCACATGTATTTTACAAGTGTGACTGTTCAAAATAGTCAAAAATAAAAATTTTCAATACTTCAGTTAGCTTAATAATTATAATTATCCTACTGTTAAATGATACAAGAATATTTTACTTGCATTTTTATCAGTTAATTGCTCTGACAACTTCATGACGAGTATACTCGTCAATTACGGTTAATTTATTTCGAATGTATTTTCGTAATAATTGTCTGTCATCTACCAGCGTGCATTTTCCTTATAAAAATGGCTTGATTAGGAAAAGAGATAATAAATAAATAAACTTTCTTAATAAAACTGTAGGCAAAGGTCTAAAAATAATTTTCTTTGTGAAAAAGACTTAGATAAAAAAATATTTTGGAAACTAAATGGAGAAGTAATCGCATTTAGCAACTATCAGCCAAGGATTTAGTATCTTTATAGTTATGGAGATTATACATCCTATCAATCAAAACTTACTTTTATTACATTTGAACTAAATTCGTGTCTTTTGCAGCTTAGCATCCATAAAGAGTATTTCCTAATTTTATTTTCACATTACATTTAATGCTCATTTCATCGAATTTCGGTATCAAAACTTTATTGGAGTTTTGATACCGAAATAAAGACAAGGTTCACTTTATGGCGAGTATCCGCGAGATCGGAGAAAAATTGCATGAAGGGGGTACACAACACATTTGGGTATTACCCGTGGGTTCTGGCACGGAAGGAGAGAAACCAGGGCGGGAAAAGGGGGGTGCCCTAATACTCCTAAATCCTTGGTAATTTGTCTTTGTCTGGTGTAGGGATCAAGAGGGAAGGATTTTATGCGTCTGCTTTCCCAATCCTCTCGCTTGATCCCTCCAGGGGATATCATATCCTCCTCCCCCCTCCCCCAAGCACCTTCCACCCTTATTGTTTGTTAGTAAATATTGATTCTAAAAATCTACGTTCAAACCTTCACCAGCTGATCTTTGGAAAAGCTGTTTGCAAGACAGGATGGCCTCGACCATTTCAGTTTTCTTGAGAAATTTGATATGGAAGAGGGGTGGCCAGGTGTGCTTCCCATTTCCGCTCTGTTCTGGATTTTTTAGCATAAAAATGAATTAAATACTTTGTAAATCATTAGTTTAAAATGTAAAAAAGTATTAGAATATATATAAATATGTTTTTTCGGTTAAGATAATTTGTGTTTAACATTATTTTGCTCCCCAGGATGCTTTATATTTCTGGTTATTCGGTTATTTCGCATTAAAAAAAGGAATAAAATACTTATCAAATGATTAGTTTAGAATGTAATACTTATTTGAGTGTACGTACAGTTTGTGGTTCTAGAAAAGAGAATTTGATCTCACTAGATGAACTTCACATTTCCGATTGTTTATTATTTTGATATATAAAAAGAATAAAATATATACGAATGAATCATACAATGGAATATATTTGAAAGTACATAAAGTTTGTGTTTATCAGCTCAGAAATTTTTTATTTAATTGCAATTCACCATCAACTTGTTTAGAAAAAAGATGACAAGGAAGTAAAAAAGAATAGAGTTCTCTTGCCGAATAAAAATAAATAACAACAGTTATCTGAATGCAACAGAGTGAAAGAAAACCAAATATTTCTTTTACAACATTTATGATTTCAAAAGAAATTAAAATGAAAATCGTCATTCATTAACTAACTCAATTTTTATTCTAAAAAAAGTGTTTTAATTCTTCTTTATGAATCATAAGTGTTATTGTTTATTTTATTACAATAGCATTTATCATTTAATAATTAAAGTATATCACTTTCCTAATGTTATTTCAGAAGATAAGAAATATTGACTTAGTCAAATTATTATTTCATTAGTGTTAAAATTAAAAAGCAAATATTATTAATCACGTTACATATTTTACAATCAACAAGCGTATTCCCTCTTGCATCTGATATTAGATTATAATCCCCTAATTTCCATTGATTCTCTGTTGAATATATATGCTATTTTTAATGAATAAAGATATTTTTTGTTTGTAATTGCTTATCATATTAAAAGCTAAATAAATTGAAAACTTATGAAATTTCTTTCAATAATAGATAAAGTGAAATTAAGTCGAAATCGCAAAAATATAACAAAAAGAAACAGAACTTGGTATACAAAAATAATTTACAGGAACACAAATTAATTTGGGATTCAGTGTCATACGTCTTCATATAATTTTAACTTAAAATTTGCACATTTTTGTAAAATTCTATAAAAGTTAACCAGAAAACAGAATAATAATTTTTAATAATTTAATTTCTAAAAATCAATGAGTAATGCTTTTGATTCTTTACTCAATAAATCGGTTGACGTAAAGTTCTGTATGTAAAATATGTTTATATTTTTCTTATTAACCATAATAAATTAAACCGCAATAAATAAAAAAATATTCAAAAAATCACATGACTAAATATATAATTGAAGGGGGGAGGAGAGGATTTTCTATCTACAAATAATCAATGCATAAAAATGATCTTTTATTCTACAGACCTAAAAGAAATTAAGGGAATAAAACAGATGCTTTCCTTGGAGAATGACAAAATGTGTTAACATAAATGCTTCTACAGTAATGCAGGCTACTGAAACTCAACATCAGCGCTACCGTGTAGTTAAACCTGTAATTAACTTCGTAACGACAGAAACACATTCTGCTGCTGTTCCTTGAACGCGTTATGAATTTCTGTCCCAAACGAATCCGTCGACAGTACTGTCGTTCAAACACACAGAAGACTTCATTCCTCTAAAAACTGATTCGTTTTTTGATTTACGATCCCCTTATCAATAACCGTTTGTGTTCCAAGATAAGGACTCCACCTTAACTTGCGATTGTATCTTGCCAGTTGCGGTCGGGGATAATAACAGGGTTCGCTGAAAGACCCGATGTTAATGGCAGAGAAAATGTTGCGTGAGATATTTTATTACACGAGCTGAATTAATCCGCAATTTCTTCGACTGGATTTCGAATCCGAATTAATGCAGGGCATTGAATTGTTCGAATGCCGGTAGGTGCGCCAGATATAAATAAAGATGCGGTTATAGTTGCTGGAGTTGGTTCATTAGAGTACATTCTTGGATTCTTTGGGTATTAAAGGATGGGAATGATACTATGTTGTAGGGAAAGAAGTTTTGAGAAATGTAATTATACAGCTAGTGTTGATGTATTCAGTTCGGAATTGATATTGATAACGACTGAATAGTCAGAAAGGAACTGAAACATTTTTTTTTATCTGAGAAATAAAGAGAATATTGTTTGAAATAAGTTAATAATATTTAATTATAAAGCCAATTCAGTTTCTAAAATATCTTAACTCCCTTATTCAATAATTGCCAAATGAATGAGAATGTACGAAAACAATAAGTCACTTTATGTGTGAAAATAACTTTGGAAAATGTTGTGAATTACATTGTCTTGTATTTATATGCATTTATAAGTAACAAAATTACATACATCGGTTATTCAAGTCATTAGCAAAATAAAAATGTAATTAAAATGTATAAACCAGAATTTTTTTTTTTTTGATACTTCAAAACAATTATATCTGATAATTATTTTTTCTACTATGCTATTCTAAAAATTCAGAGTGGACTTTTTAATTAATATTTCACAATATCAAATATTACATAAGAGTTCTTTATCAGAGTCTTATCCATAATTAAAGGACATCTTATCCAAATTATTGTCGAATTGTAATTTTATTTAAATGTGAAAGCAAAAGATAAACTATAAATAATAAAATTGAGATAAACATTATGAATCAAAAATAAAAATATTTGCAATAAGTATTGAAAAAAAAGAAAGAAAAAAAAAGATTTTTTTTGCAGGATGACAGAAAAATTATGAAGAACTTTAAAACTACTTCGTAAGAATATAAAATACATTTACATTAAAGTGACTCAAAAAAACTGAAGGAACATATTTTAAGAAAGATATAAAGGAAAAAAGAATTCAGAACGTAATTATGCACAGTGAAATTTTAATTCTTAAAGAATTATGGAAATTTCTAAAATATTTTTCTTTCTAGGATTATAGAAAAATTCTAACAAATTATATGCAGAAAAGTAAAAAATTTTGTAAATGATGGTATTGTCTTTTGTAAACAATCCTAAAGCTTACAAGTGTTCTAATGACAAAATGAGAGAGAAAAAGAAGGAAAGAAAAAATATAGAATATTTTGGAAAAGAGCATTTTAGTACCGAGTATTTTACATTGGGAGCGAATCTGAACATTTGCCAAATAAAAAGATTAATGGATCCGAGACTGACATTACCATTTTTCCTAATGGAAAAAGAATGAATTATGGGAAACCTAGATCTGTTGGAATGAGATTTTTTACGTATTATATTCAAATTTTGAAAAACTTAAAGAAATTAAGCTTTTTAAATAAATGAATAATTTTTCTTTTAAGGTAGTATCTGTAAATACCTCGTTTTATTTTCGATCGTATTAATAATAGTATCAATTTCGTAAATTCTGGAATAAGGTTGGACTTCGATTCATCAGATAATGTAAAGATGAATTTAATGTTTGTTTTTAACTCATACAAAAACGCATTTGATTAATCTATTTTTAATCAAATAAATATTTAACCAAAAATCTTTATTAACTCTCTTGAAAAATATTTTCTGTCCAAGCAATGAATAAGACATATTTAACAACTTTTGGATGTATTTGAAGTTTAAATTCATCTTTAAAAAATGCATTACTTAAATGCTTAAACAATATTTAAAAAATGCATTTAAATTTCTTGAATCATGATAAAGTTGAATTAAATTTTTAATAAATTCTTATACATCATTTTAATCAAAATTAAGTATTATGAGCAATGGGCAAATTTTGAATAACACAAAACATAATAGTTTTAATAACTTATGATTGTATAAATAAAATAAGATATGTTATTAAACATCAAAGAAAATAGTTTTAAGAAATTAATATTTAAATTCGTAAGGAAAAAAATGTCAAATAGCATCTTTTAAAGTCTACTTTTTTCTAAAACTTTATAACGAGTATGATTTTTTTAAGATGAAAATATATATATATATATATAAATGCAATTGTTTGAAGTTGTAAATTTGGATTAAAATACTTAAAAACTGAAGTCTTCCTTCTTTTATATATATATTTTTTAATATGAATCTTATTTCGCTGAAGAAACTTTGTTTGCAAAACGAAAATTCATGCAAGTGAAAATTTTCACTACAAAAAGGATCGCTCGTTTCATATCTAACAGAAGTACAGAAATGTATATCTGACAGAGAAAAACTAATATCGAACCTAATTTCTTCATTTTTTGGATTTTGAACACTCAAGAATTAATGATGAAAATAAATGAAGCAAATGTTTCTTTGTTTTTGAGTTCAAAGAAGAAACTATTCCA
>JAOUZG010036900.1:8521911-8551587 GCA_026289955.1 Argiope argentata | reverse complement strand
GAAGCAAATGTTTCTTTGTTTTTGAGTTCAAAGAAGAAACTATTCCACTATCTTAACAAAACAAAAATCTTCAAAATCAGAAACAAATATTATTTGAGTTTAAGAATTCGAATACTCAATAATTATTGAGGAAAATAAATGAAGCAAATGTTTATTTGTCTTTGAGTTCAAAGAAGAAACAATTCCACTATCTTAGCAAAAAGACAAATTCCTGAAAATCAGAAACAAATATTATTTGAGTTTAAGAATTCGAACATCTTGGGTTTGCGAATAACTTTTATGCAGTCGCAATTGAGAAAACGAGAATTCAAATTCGCAGATGAAGATATAAATCCCTTACAGCTCAATTCTGTATGTCTCCAATTTTAAAATTTATAGCCACTTGTCACATTCATTTTCCAAAAAGACCTACTAATGGGGAGGCCAGACGAAATTTATTTCGTGTGCCCGCCCGGGGGCATCGAATTTTTGTTCGATCCTTTTAAAGCGCTCCCCCCTAAAATGCAATTTTGCCTCGCGTCCCGGGAACACTCGAAGCGAATGCTTTCCAGCGTTTAATTTGTCCCACGAAGCGAGTGACATCTTTTGTGAAAGGCGCCCAGGGCGGAGTTTTGACAGTTGCTGTCAAGAAGCAGGGCGGAAAACCCGATTAAAACCGCGCCGCCCCGGCTTTCTTCGTCGGTTTTGAAAAGGACACTTCGATCCAATCGGGAAGGAACCGGAGGAGGAATAAATTTTCTTTGCCGAACGCCGCTTCTGATGAGTTTTAAGTTTCTGCATGCGAGACGCCTAATCTCGCCTAATTTGTTTTGACAACTCTTGGGGAACACTTGGCGCTTAGGAATGCGAAAGACCTGGGAAAGTGTCGGAATGGAGTTGAATAGGGATTTCATAGCTCCTTGCGTCTGGTAATAATCAATGAAAGCAATTGGTCCATCCGTGAAATATTATTCATGAATAACGCATTTCGTGTAACCAAAATGATCAATTATTATCACCGAATTAATAGTGGTTTCACAAAATTTTTCACTCATCTCAAATTCGCTTCACATTAAATTTGTTAAAGATTTAATGGCAGCATCAGCTTTATTTATGTATTCACAAGATATGTCCGTCTAGACAGGCATTTATTTAGTCTTAACAATACGTCGGATACGTCACAGATGAATTAACGAAAATTGTGATAGAAAATCTCATACACATTTGTAGAGTACTAAAGAATTTTTTTTAAAAAAAATTTATTATTGTACACGTTAGTTATACAGATATATACAAAAATTAAAGTTTTGTTTCTTTGCAAAAATATATTTTATCTATCCATAATGATCACGAATAGCCAAATCAAAAATTATTACTAAAAGCAAATTGAAACAAACAATGAATTAATAAACAAAAGTGAATCACAATAAAAAGGTAAAACCGAATATAAAATGGAAAATAATGCTGAAAGAAAAAAAAATATCGGCAATAAACTGCCACTGAGATGAAAATATTACGAATCTGCAGGGATATAAGAAATAATGATGATTGCAGACCTCAGCGTATTAACTTTTGCTACAATCCAGAATTTTTTTAAAAAAAGAGTGTAAAACGCGGTGTTCGTGATTCCACAACTATTTTTTATTTATACTTAGCTTTATGAGCCGATAAATCAATCAATTTAAATATAAAAATATTGTATGAGTTGTCTAATGCCAAAACTAAATGTGGCATATGGCATTCTATAATGACACAGCTTATATAATTTTGCATCTTTTTTAATGGGATTGAAATAAAATTCGGCCAAAATGGTTCGCACCTTTATATGGAAACATATAATGGTGCAAAGAACCAATAAATAAATAAAAGAAGGAGGGAGGGAAAGCAATCAGACAGCCAATTTCGTTTTCAGAATATTTTCGCTATCACAAATCGATTTGACTGATTCTTGCAAATCAATTCCAACTTGGATGCGGAATTCAGAGAAGTGAGCATTACAACTACGAGCAATTCCTACATTTCTGCCCACAAATATAAACATCAGAGGGATGAAAAGTTGTTTGTTGATTTGGGCACATTTTCCATATTTCCCCTGCGACATTCTGCTGCTCTCTCTCTCTACGATATAAATAGAATGAAGATGCAAGAAAGAAGGTAGAGGGAACGGGTATTCCCGGTCAATCCCATTTCAATCTGCTATATTGCCTGGAACATCAGATTTGGGGATTTTGGATCTGCAAGATTTGTTTTTGCACCTAAGTTGCAACAACACGTTTTTGCTTTCTTCTAGAGATTTAAGAGCACAAAATAAAAACTTATCGTTAGAAATAAGTTTTGTATGGAAGAATCTATTCCTATCCTCTTCGCCTATTATACGGATTTCCACGTTTGAAGAATAAATTTTAAACATTTGACATTTGCTATAGATAAATCAATAGTTGACACGATAATCCTGCGATATCCTAAACAAAATATCTAATTGTGTTTATAAAGTATTCATTTTTTCATTTATCTACTTTATTTATAAAAATATGTAAACTACATTCAGATATAAACATTACTTAACTTTTCATTAGTCTTTAACATTGCTTGATAATCTACTTATGAGCTTGAAATATAAGTTAAGCTACTTATGTAAACTGAAATATAAGTTAAACACTTAACTGTTAAGATTGTATGCCAAACGTGTATCGATTTCTTGAATTTTGATAGTTGTAAGCAAAATAAATTAATTAATTAACCGTTCATAACGATTATTTTTCGATATTAAAATGACTTCGAATATACAGATAAGTCAAGTATTCAATGCATTTCCATATGAAAAAAAATAAGAAAATATTTCTAAAATAGAAGGAGTCATCTTATTAGATAGTAAAAAAAATAAAACAGTTAAGTATTTTAACTGTTTTATTTTCTTTACTATATTTATATAAATTGAATTCAAGCTACTTATGTAAATTGAAATATTAGTTAAGCTACTTATGTAAACTGAAATATAAGTTAAGCTACTTATGTACAGCGAAATAAAAAGCTAAGAGAAGGTGATGGCGAGTTGAAAAGGAGGAACTTATCAAGAAAGATTTTAAAATCTGATACTTTATTAATTCAGCTCTTTTTGCTCGACTTTAAAATGCAGCGAAAAGAGCCATCTATAAACAGGAAAACTACTTATGAATATTATACACTCTTATTATTAGTCATATTTGTATAGAAATACCAAATACACAACAAAAAAATATTTTTTAATTATAATGCTTACAAATTCCATTGTGATGTATTTTATAATATTCTGTTCATTAAACATTTAGTTCTGCAATTAAAACATGGATCCTCTTCTAATAACTCCCATTAATCCGGCGATTTTTGTATTATGATAAAACCGGATTACCAGGACATAATTGTTTATACAACATGATTTCAAAGACGGATCCAGATGGGATGGTAAAAATATTTATAACAGGAAAATTTATTAAAACTAATTTTTCAAAGGTATTTGCTATTTCTATTTAGAAAGACATATAAATTTTAAATATCAACTAAAATAACGAAATATCTTGAAATAAATTGATCATTATTTCATGTTAATGACAGTAAATTAATTTTATAAGGGTTTGAAATTTTTATTTCAATTTCCTCAACTAAAAAGAAATCCCAAATCGAATTCCAAATATTGATACTGATGACAAGTTTTACATAATAATGCACTTGAGCGTAGGATCTCATTCATAGGATCTCAGAAAAGCAATAGATGTGTCTATTTTTCTACGGTTTAAGTAAATGAAAATTATTCACTGAATGAATTAAGTAAAATTAACAAAGAATCTTTCCAATTTAGTTGTTGTAAAGAGGCAAATTCTGATCTCCAAAATTTCTTCCTAATTTATTTTTTTAACTGTTTCTAATTAAAAATAGAATTAAATCCTCCCAGTTAAATTAAATGACACTAAAACGAATTCCATTCATTGTTGGAGAAAAAGAAAGAGAAAGAAAAAAAAATAATAAAGAAGAAATTTTGGGATTGTCAGGAATTAAATAAATTAATGGCTTGATTAAATTGCGTAGCAAGAAAATCTTGGAATTAAAAAAATAATAATAATAGCTAAACCAAGTTTGTAATGCTTGATTTGAGACATAACTTAATAAGATCTTTTGTCGGCTTTTCCACTTATTCAAATTAGCATTAATTTTAATTTATCTTTTTATGTAGTTATGTGACTTAATTGAACTAATGCATTAAAATAAGGGAAAACTGCTTTTCCTTTTCCGAAGTTTAATCTATAATTATATTTTTTGTTGTTTAAGGTCTTTTCACATATTTAACTTCATCAAAAATAATAAGCTTGTTTGCTACTAAAACTGATATTGGATTGATCATTAAAGATACAAATTTTTTTAAAAAATTCAATTATTTAAATTTGATTTGAATCCAACCAAGCTAAGAAATGGCGCAATTATTAAATACACAGTGCTGGAAAATGTTCAACTAGGTGGTATGTTTAGTAATATAATAAAAAATTTCAATTTTATTTACTTTCTACATTTAAAATATGTATTTACCTAATACAGGTATAGAAATAACGAAATAATAAAATATAAATAACAAAATAATACATATTTTAAAATTATTGTTTTGCATTTTATTTTTTACAAACATTAATATCATACGATTGTAATTCAAGACATAAATATAACGCCGGCTTTCTGGCACAGAGGTAGCGCGTCTTTCTCGTGTTCTCTGAGTCCCGGGTTCGGGCATGGTTATTCTTCGGTGTTCTATCTGTGAAATGTGTGAATATGCCCCTCTGTAAAAAGGGGCTGTGTAAGGGTATGGGTATTTCATCCTCATATGAGTTAGAAGTCAGACTTCTACCTTTGGGTGCTCAGGGGTCCATACCCTGAGAAGCTACTGCACCCATCTTTCAGTGGTAAAAAGTGGATACGGCATCATCATCACATAAATATAATAAAAATCTTATGTGTATATTAGTTTATGCCGAATTCAAAGAATATAGTGATATACGAAATGAAATAAAAGGGAAATGTAATGATTTTTAACATCACATTTAAAACAATAAATGCGAGACAAAGTTTTTTGGATCGTTTGCAATACTAAAGTGACTCATTCGATGAAACAATTAAAGTGAATAAAAATATAATTTAACTTGCACGATCACGTGGTGCTTGGCCGTTCAAGAAAGGATGTTTTGACCTGAACCAGATTGAAATATGCATGGCAGATTTCATTTTAATTTTTTTCTTCTAATTCTGCAACGTTTAAAACATAAAGATCGATCAAAATTTCCAAATTTGAACTGCATGATGTCCAGGATGCTTTCCTTTCTTATGCTTCGTATAAGAAAAGGAGGAGGGGGGATTCTTTCAATCCCAAAAAGAAATATATGCCCACCCCCAAAAATAATGGAGGATAAACGTAAAGAATTTTTCATATAATATGCCGCATAGTTTCAGAAAATTAATTTGACCTTTTCGAATGCAGGATGCTTTTCTACAACAATGAAAAACACCAGTCATGGCAAAAAAATCTCACTTTTCAGATGGAGACAAATCTATCTTCGTTACATTAAAAAGCTGAACGTGCCTCGGTTACGTGAGTGGTGTAATCGGAAGTTAATTGCTGCGTTCTCTTTAAACTACTTATTTTCTTGGCTCTTCGCCATTTCTTTCCTTCTAATTTGAAGAATTTAATATCCGTCGAAACCTTAAATTAGCATGTCGTAGAAGGTCTGAAAACCAATTTTTCAAATACGTTATTCTTCCTGAGTTGATTTGGAAAGCAAATTGGAGCATTTCCAGGCGATATTGTTTGTAATTATGTTTAGCTGCACAAAAATCAGATGCATAGTTTGACTGAAGTCTTCAGGAATTTGAAATCCAGTCTGCTAAATTAATTCTGAAATTTTTGTGCTTAATCAGCGATGGAGGTGAGGTTAGGGAGTAAAATTATTATTAAAAATGAGATGAGATAAAGAAATTATAAAAATTAAAATTAGTGAAAATGTTTTGAAATCTGTTTTTAAAAAATAAATGACTATTTTTATTTTTAAAAGGAAAAATGAGATCTCTTTCTGTTTCCTTATTTTAACTATTTTTTGATACATTTTCTATATTTCTATTATTTTTCAATATTTTTGGGGTGAAAGCAAGATCTTAAAAGCAAAGCAGCTGAGATTGACCATAAAAAAATGATTAAACAAGAAATTCTAATAATATGACTTTTGATATTAAAGTAAAAAATGAAGCTAGTTTGTTTAAGCTAAAGGTAACAAAACTGAATTCCAAAGAGTAGCATTGAAGCCAATTTTTAAAAATAACACTTTAAGTTTAAATGTCCCAAAATTTATATTAAAAATTGTAAGTGTATTTAAGGAAAAAACAACTTATTTACCCTTTGTTTTTAATTTGCTGATTAACTATCTTAACCAGAATTTGTTTTTAAATTTTAAAGATCAGTTTTTTTATTACCAATTTAGGATTTAATAACATGAGACTTTTCCTAAAACCTTTTGCTATTTTAAGACAAAATTTGTTCACTTTTAAAGAACTGATTTTTTAATTACCAATTAAGGGTCAATGATTGACAGATAAAAAAGGATTTAAAAACATGGATTTTGAATTTGCCAGTAATCAATTAAACATTTTGATCTCAAATATTCATTTCGTTCATCAAATCTTTAGCATTTTAGCCTAATACTAATCCGCTAACTTGGATATAACGGATTAAAATTCATTAGAAAGCTTAGCCATGTCCAAGCGAAAACTTTTACCATTTAAATGAATTTCGTATTATAACTATGCATTCTCATAAAGGTTGCAATTTTTAAATTTCAGATACTCAAAGTATAAATAAATTAAATCCTGATATCTAATTCGGATAAAAAAAAACTTTATTATAAAAAAGCACGCCAATGACTTCATTATCAGGTCCTGTCGAGTTCTATTCCAACGTAGCTACAAAAAGGCGACGACTCTGCCTACAGACGAATATAGCTTCAGCCGGCCATTTTTGAAGTCGGTTGCCACTCAGTTCTTCAAGTGAGAAACTCATTGAGAAGCCAAAAACAGAGAAGCCATTCATGAGGAAGCCTTGGTAAAAGAATTTTGACTCATTTTTTTTTTTTTCTTTTTCTTCTTTCGTTTGGTTCGGGCAATTTTTATCCCTTAAGTTGCGGCTGCGTATTTTATGACAGTTGCAGTTTAACGTTCATTAAGAATGTGTGGAGCTTTCAGCGGGCGTTCTTTTTATTTATTGGTTTGCATCTGATCTGAAAAAAAAAAGGAGAGACGCTTTTTTTCCTTAGCAACTCTGTTTAATTAATTAGAATCTGGTTTGCATTTTGAATGACGTAATAGTAAATGGCTCTAATTTTCGAAATGAACTTATGATAAATGCAAGATAGTATGACAAAAACTCATCAAGATGTTATCAGATTTGGATCGTTATGTCGTCTTCAAGCGAATAATTGAATTTGGCAAAATGATGGAGATTTCTAGCAAAACATTCTTTATAATTTAAATGCCATAAAATCATTTAAGCAATGATTATCTATTTATTTGAAAACGGAAACGAAATGATAATATACTGATTCTGCATATTTCACCAAAAAAAATGTTGCCAACTATCTATTAATTTTTTATTCCTAATCTTCCATCATTAATTGAATTAAAAGATCTATGGTTTTCAGAAATTTGTAAAATTATGAAGTTTCAGATATATTTTTTTTAACAGAATGTATCTGAAAATAAATTTTGGTAACATAATCTACATCATTAAGTTCTATAAATATTTAACTTCAAGATGCATAAAAACGAGTATTAATTTTCATTTTATAAATAACACAAATTGATGCATAACAACGACAAAAATTGTCCAACTATCTTAGCTAGTATAAAACAATGAATGTTTAACGTATAATAATAAACATTTTGAAAATGGAAATTTTCAAAACATTTTTTTAACAGACAAAAAAGAATAAAAATAACATTTTTTTTAACAGACAAAAAAGAATCAAAATATATAAGTGCAGCATATTCTGAAGATTTGAAATATAAATAGGGAAAAAAAGTGTATGAATTAAAAATACTTTCCATTCAGAAATATTTGACTTGCTTAAGCTCGGACAACCGGTTGATTCTACTGGATTATATAAACTCTATAGTTGAAATAAATAATGAATGCCATATTTCATGTTATTATAAAACATGTTGTTTTTTGATATCTCACTTTTTTGTTACAAAAAAACAAGCAATTTTTTTTCCTAATAATTGATTATTACCGCAAATGCATTTTGAATAAAGAGTGTATTTATAAATATAATAAAAGTATAAGATTCTCGTTTAATTGTAATTTTATTATTCCTGTATTTAATGATGCTGAGTGCCAACAGCAGTTTTGTTATGATGGAGTTCGCTACTTGTACTCGATAACGCACGAGAAATGTTCTCATCTTTAATATTAATTAAATGTTTATTTTTCTAATGCGCCTTTTCCTACTTCTAATAATCTACATACAAAAACTCACCTCTTTTCAAAGATTCAAAATAAAGAAAAAAAAATAAGCATTCTCAAATTTAATTAAGTTATACCTAAAATAAATTCATTTTCATTCATTAAATCACATCATTTAATCTCATACAGTTTGCAATATATAAAACATGAAATCAAAACTCACAAATAAAAAAAAGCGAAAAAACAAACAATTCTTTTATTAAATTTCTTCTATTAAATATTACCTAAAAATTCAGCCAATTATCAAAGATAATGATCAAAATAACATTCAGACGGGAAAACCCCGATTTATAACACATTTCCCCGAAGACAAATTAAAAACGGAAAAAAAATGAAGAAAAGTTATCCAACTGAAATATAATAAACGGAAACTGGAGATCTCTCGAGCACAAAAGAAAAAGTTTTCCCTCGACCAAAATTCATCTTCTAACTGCTTCAAGAAACTGTACATGTGTCTCCAAGAGCAAGCAAATAAAAAATAAAACAAGCTTGATTAACGGCACTTGAAAAACTTGGTGACAATCATCAAAGAATAGCAGTAAAAGAAAACAACACCGCGCAGAATTAACGGCCAAGAAATAAACCAGATAAAAAATAAAGAAAGAGCGGGGGGAAAAAAGCAAACGATTAATAACAGTGTGCATGAGTGGGGAGCAGCTAACTATAACCTTCGAGATGGGAATAATAGCGGGTATGGGAAATATACATCATTACAGCTTTTTCCGGTTTCTGTGTCCAGCCCACTATTAGCTGTTCTAGCTGGAACGTTTGATCAGAGTCTTTGCTTTTTCTGGTCATGGCACGCGCCTAAGAAGAGAAATAAATGACGACAATGCCGTGGAACTTTCGAAAAGTAAAAAAAAAAAAAAAATCTTTGATCACTAGATTGATTCGTGTGATTCATTGAGGCAAGACGGGTAATTCGGCCATGCTGGGTAAAATACTAGTTAAATTTGTATTTCTCTCGATTAAAATATAGGAAAACACACAGAATAAGGTAAGATAAAAAAAAGTGTTTTGAAATGAGAAAGTAATACTGTAGAACACTTCCTAGCAGGGACTGACTAAGGCAAAGGCATACGGGGCAGTTGCCCAGGACCCCTGCATAAATGGGGGGCCCCAACTTGAATAGTAATTTTATTTACCGTTTCCTTCTTCATTGAATGTTCTTCATCACTAAAGTAGTGAAGCAGAGGGAGCCCCAAAGAAGTTTTTGCCCCGGGACCCAACTAGGCTAAATCGGGCCCTGTTCCCTAGTATCTTATTCAGGAATATTCGTCTTTCGTATTGTCCAATCAAGTTTTATTTTTAAGCAATTAAATGACGAAGGGAAAGCCTAGCTTTAGTAACATGTTGTTGTTGTTTCTTATGGCGGAATGGATAAGCTCGCTGAGATAGTCAGCGATTTAAGCCTAATTAGCGTCTCTTGTTTTATAGCAGCACCAACTAGGGCCAAGAGTACGACTTTTCCTACCTCACTCAACTAGCACAGCCCCTTTATACAGGAGTGCACATTCACAAACCTTACATATAGAACACAGAAAAACAACCAAGCCCGAACAGGGACTCGAACCCAGGACCTCTGATCATGGGGAAGACACGCTACCCTATGCTGGGATATCGTCTACCATTAGATTTGACATGAGAATTCTTCAAGTATTTGAAAGAAATTTAATATTCTCTTCTGGATGCCAACATTACTTTATCGGTTAAATGTCTTGTACTGATGGCAATTCTTTGAGATATGAAAGTGCATGAATTACGTTAGTGAGGTTACTACATCCTTGAAGACTTTGTTTTTATTTCACTCTGTTGTCTTGTTACTTCATTTTTATTTCATTTATTAAATTAACCATTACTTTTGCTATTTATTTACTGACTGAAATGCAAAGGGTGTGTTGTTTCTTAAGGCTCTTGCCATGGACAAACTCGCTGAGGTAGTCAGCGATTTAAACCTAATCAGTGTTTCTTGTTTTGTAGTAGGGTCAAGAGTACGACTTGACTTACTCACTTATTAACATATTACCAACTTTATTACATATTACCAAGGTATTGGAAGCGAGTGTCTGCTATGTTCTTCCTACTTGCCACGTGCAAAATACAAGTTCTGACAAGAAAAGAGCAGTGTCAGGGTTAAATTTTCATATCTTAACTTCATAATTAATTTATCAGATAACTAGGGAAGTAAAGTTTTTAAATCGAACTGATTGTAGCGTCTTCTTAGCTTAGCGGCCTGAACCTGATGTCTAGTCAATCTAATTGGAAATCCACAAATAACTGGGTTCAAACTTTTTTTTTTTTGAGAATAAAAAAGTGATTAAAATAGAACATTTCTCCACAGATAGACACTTAAGATTGAAATATATTACCTCCTTGTATTGAGACCCCCTAAAATGTAAATAAATATTGCAAAAGAAAGAGAGTAAAAAGGGAATTGGAAGTGAGTGAAAAAGAAAGACGCCACAGAAATTAGAGCACTTCCAACTCCTACCGAAGTTTTATTTCAGGTTTCTTTGTAGAACAAAAGAAAGCGGCGAAAGCTCATCAAAGAAGAGGAGCTTTACATTTTAGCTTCGGATGCTGTAATCGAGTTATCGCCAACGAGAGCCCACTCGGCTCTTTTCTAAAAAAACTTTCCTTTTCAATTAGTCCTTTTCGTATAAAGTAACATGCAGCGACGCAATTGCACTCTATATGTGTGTGTGTCCAAATTAACGCCATTCTAAAAGAAAAGAGTGAGGAAGAGAGTAGAGAAGTATAAAAAAAAATGCATTACATAAAAATTTAATTTTTTTTTCTTTCCCGAAGTTCTTTTAATCCTCAGCATATGTGCAGAGGTTTTATGTCCTAAAATGGAAGGGAGAATGAAGAAAAGAAGAAAAAAAAATGTTGAAAGGTGATGGCGATCACAGTAAGAAGAGATGTTGAAAAAAAAAATTCTTAAGAAAAAAAAGATGCAGTTAGTGAAACAATTAAGAAAAGGAACCAGCTTGAGATCGTTGATATATATATATATAAAATAAAATAAAATAAAGGATTTGTACTGAAAATCAATCACGATTTTCTAAGGTATCTCGCTTTCTCCAGAGAATCTGGATTTAGAATAATGAGATTTAAATACTTAATTTATCTCGTAGCACTGCGAAGTGGAATGAAATCATTCATGATTAGAATTTTAAAACAGATATTCTACACAAAAGGGATTCATTAAAACAACCTGCTTCTTTTACTACATTTCAAAGAGTATAAAAGGATAATATTTATACATTTTTAATGATCTACGTCAATGGTCAGATTGCTTTCATTCAAATAATATCTCAGTTTTATGAAATAATTCAAAGTGAAAGTGCAAATACTTCCATTTACCATTTTGAGTAACATTTTTTATATAGTAGCTTAAAAGTATAACTTTGGCCGGCTTTCTGGAACAGAGGTGGCGCGTCTTCCTCGTGTTCCGGGAGTCCCGGGTTTAGGCATAGTTGTTCTTCTGTGTGCTGTCTGTGAGATGTGTGACTGCGCCTCCCTGTAAAAAGGGGCTGTGCAAGCAATTGTGGTGAGTGTGTAGCTAAGTCGTACTTTTGGCCCTAGTTGGCGCAACTTCAAAAAAGCAAGAGACGCTCCTTTCAGCTTAAATCTGCTGCTGTATCAGCCGGGGGCTTGTCCAATGGCAAACGTCATAAGTAACAACAACAAAGTATAACTTTGTTAAGTTATTATACCTAATTTATTTTCATTATACAGTTTTAATACCGGTATTTTAGAGTAAAAGTTACTGAAAAATATTAATTTTGAGAGTTGTCTCCCATTTGGTGAGAAACTGAATCGCTGATAACAGACTTTCAGGTATCTTTCTTTATAGGCTAAAGTTTCAAAGCTGTAATGCCATGTCACAACTTTTTTTCATTTGTTTTTAAAATGTGATATGAATAAGATAAGATCAGCTTTGAGTGAAAGACATAAAATATATCGCGCTAATTAAATGTTTCAATCCTGTTGTGAAGATTGAAAGAGCAAAAAGGACGTGACATCGAACTAAAGTGTAAAATCTGCAGTCAGGTGTCAGCTGACATGGGCAATTGCGTAACAACGCCAAGCAAAACGATTTGAAAGCAATTCTATAGACGCAAATTTTACTAGCATTAGAAGCAATGAAAAATATTGTCTTCAAACTGCACAACAAATTGAAGGAACAAAAAGGCAGTGGAATCGAACTAGAGTGTAAAAATTGCAGTCATATGTCAGCTGACATGGGCAATTGCGTAACAAAAACATACAAAACGATTTCAAAGCAATTCTATAGAAGCAAATTGTATTAGCATTTGAAGCAATTAAAAATATTGTTGTAAAAATTGCAGTCATATGTCAGCTGACATGGGCAATTGCGTAACAACACCATGTAAAACGATTCCAAAGCCATTCTATAGAAGCAAGTTAGACTAGCACTTGGCGCAATTAAATATATTGTATTCAATCGCAAAACAGACTAAAGGAACGAAAAGGACGTGACATCGAACTAAAGTGTAAAAACTGCAATCAGATGTCAGCTGGCATGGGCAATTGCGTAACACCGACATGCAAAACGATTCCAAAGTTGTTCTATAAAAGCAAGTTCTACTAGCATTTGAAGCAATTAAAAATATTGTCTGCATACTGAGAACCAAGTAATTAATAGCAAAAGTCCATTGGACCAATTGACAAGAAATAGAAAGATTCCTTGGATAAACGGAGAAAAACAAGCAATTGAATTGCAGCTAAAATGCTGTCAAAAAGAATAAAACTTGCTGGTAATAAAGATTCATAGAATTTTCCTCACGATCCTCTACCGCCACCAATATGCGACTTCAGCAGAGCTGAAATTGGATCGGGGTCAGGGTTCAGGGCCAACGTGAGTTTCTCTTCCCTCCCCCCTCCGTACACCCAGCAAGCAAACATCTCCGCATTTCGGTGCCTCGAGCCAAAAATTTTTGGATGCTTTTTTTTCTCGCTCTCTTCTTTAGAAAGGTCAGTGAATCAGTTCTATTCCTCCTTCGTCTATGAATGTATTTTTTGGAGCAGAGTCACCACCATGGAAATATCTCCCCGACTAATCTGTACCTTGAGGCGAAACACCTGGGCGTATGTTCTTTTTAATGAAAGGGGACGTGTAAGAAATGTGTGAAATTCTCCTGTCACTGCCTAATGATGTAATCGGAACTACTGCAAGAAAAAAATAATAATACCGATTTGTGTTTCAAAGGAAATGTTTTTGGTACATGTAGGACTGGAGGGTTTTATTTGTTTCATATCAAGTTAAAAGTTTTTTTCTGTGTATTTCTATTTCAATTACACGAAGTAGAAAATGGAGTGAACTCTAAGTTGTTTTCGAAAACAATGTCTCAAAATAATAATCGCCTATTGAGAGTGAAAATTTTATATAGAAGGATTGAAGTTTATTTATTTATTTAATATTAAGTGAAATGTTTTTTCAGTATATTTCTATTTTAGCTACACTAAGTAGAAAATAGCAAGAAATCCTGGTTCTCTGTCGTTTTCGGAAATAATCTCTCTAAATAATAAATAATAATTTCCTGATAAAAGTGTATAATCTTATATAGTATATAAAAAAAATTAATTACTTCAATCAACAAGTAAAATTTAGATTAAAGAGGAATTTTTTAAGGCTTCTGTCAGCTGTTATTTTTGATGTTTCTAACGATGAAAATTCTTTCTCCGGTATTTTGTTTTTCAGTATATTTCTATTCTTGTCCGGTATGTTTTTTCAGTATATATATATTTTCAGTATTCTTGTCCGGTATGTTTTTTCAGTATATTTCTGTTTTAGTTACACTAAGTAGAAGATAGCAAGAAATCCTGATTATCTGTCGTTTTCGGAAACAATCTCTCTAAATATTAAATAATAATCTCCTGATAGACATGAAAATCTTATATAGTATATAAAAAAATTAATTACTTCAATCAATAAATAAAATTTAGATAAAAGAGGAATGTTTTTAAAGGCTTCTATCAGCTGTTATTTTTGATGTTTCTGACGATGAAAATTCTTTCTCCGGTATTTTGTTTTTCAGTATATTTCAATTTCAGTATTCTTGCCTGGTTTGTTTTTTCAGTATATTTCTGTTTTAGTTACACTAAGTAGAAAATAGAAAGAAATTCTGAATTCGGAATCTAGTCGTTTTCGGACAAAATCTCTCTAAATAATAAATAATAATTTCCTGATAAAAGTGAAAATCTTATATAGTAAATAAAAAATTAACTACTGCAATCAACAAATAAAATTTAGATTAAAGAGGAATTTTTTTAAAGGTTTCTAACAGCTGTTATTTTTTAAGTTTCTAACGATGAAATTTGATTATCCGGTATTTTATTCATACAAAATAAACATTTAACTAGCTTCTATAAATAATTCATTAAAAAAGTTTTAATAATTCATAGTATTTGTGAGAAAAATGTAAGAAAATATTTCCAGCCTGATATTTATATTATATATCCTCTCTACATATCATAACTAATTATAATATTTGTTTTATAACAAATTTTGCATTTTTAACTGTATATATAACATAAACCCCATGTGATATGAAATTGGCAGGGTGCATAAAATGGATTTAATTCTAGTTTTGTTTGATTAAATTCTAATCGTCTATTGATTCGAAGGCATGCATTACTTGGAACAGGTTCGATTCTGGGGTACTTGGTGTCTTTAAGATAAGAAAAATTTATGCCCATTATATACAAATGCGAAATAAAAAACAAAAAGAAACTTCATAGAAAGATTTATCATTTTTTTAATTAAAATTCCTTTATATTGTGCTGAAACTATCAATAAGTTTCGATAATAATCATTAACTTATTTATTAAACATTAACAAATAATTAAAACAAGTAGCAATTCATAATTTATGAAGGGGATAAATTACGACGAACAATAATAGTTCGTTTAAGAGACAAGTGTGACATAATTGAGATAATCTTATACGAACTTATAAATCTCTTAACGTAGAGCCGGTCTTGTTTGTGACATTGTTTATAACTTCAACCCATGTTCCTTTCATAATTGCATGTAAAAGACATATCAGATAATTAAGATTATTAAGGTTATTTTCGCTTGTTAGATTAATTGTTATTTTGACATGCTTAAAGAGTTAATTACCAAATGTGCTGTATTTGACGCTATTATAAGGGAAAGAATTAAAATAACGTTTGAAGCTCCATAAGGGAAAAATTTTAATAGGATTTTCCGATTGTTATACTCGTTTTTGATATGAAGACGGAATTTCAAATGGATTGATCACCTTAAAATTGCAATAAATTACACTGAATTTTCAATGCAAATCACATAAAATTCCATATCTTGCATCTGATTTTGGAACAAACGACTTCGATAATAAATAAGAAAAGAAAAATTAATTAACAGTGCATAGAGAAACCAAAAAAATTGAATGATTTCATCTTTATTATTACGATTACTTTTTTAATTAAAAAGATTTTCAGAAGAATTCTTACAGAAAACTTCCAAAGAAGCCGAAAGAAAGAAAGATTTGTGATAAATAATTTAAGGCATAAGACATTGCATTTATTAATCCTTTACTACAATCAATCTATAATCTGACTAAAATATTATAATAATAACTTTCAGTACTATCAAAGCCTCAATTTTTACTATATCGACATAGAAATTGTTTTCTAGTTCCATTTGAAGTTCTGCAATTTGTTTCTAATGTTTATGTAATATTGTTTATAAAATTATTTCAATTACTATTAGTTTATTGATATTAAAAACATTAGGTAAAAATGCAATTTTCGTAGAACAAATATGCTTGATTGTTTCATTTGAAAAACTTTTAAAAACTGTTATAAAATAATATATGATGTATAAAGCTGGAGAGTTCAAATTCTACATTTTGTTATATTCTGATTACTTTATGTGAAAGAAAAAATGAAATGACAAGAATACGAATACATTAATGCTTTTCTTCTTTTATGATATATAAAAATAACTTTATAATACTTAATTCACATTTCTCCATTAATACAAATACATATATCCGGTTGGAAGATTTTAGTGCAAACCCTTTTTTAATTAATTTACAACGTATTTTTTTTTTTTTTTTTTGAAACTCTGTATCTCATTAACATATTAAAAGAAAGAACTGACGAATACTGGCCTTTTCTTGACCTTCACTGGAGGACCAAATCTGAAGTTAATGGTAATAAGGATTGAATGAGAAGGAAAAAAAAAAGAAAATAAAAAAAGAAGAAACAACGAAATGAAAGAAAGAAGATATACAAAAAGTAAACCCGTATGGACAAGATTCGAAGATGTTCTTCGCAGTTGTTTTCTTGTTTTCTTTTTTTTCTCTTCCCTTTAGTTTTTACACCTGTAATTGTGATGGTGAAACAATCACATTGTTGCGTTCAGTTGAAGACGCCTACAGTGAACAGCTGTAATTTTATAAGATCTCTTTCTTTATTTTTTTTCAAGACGAATTTTTTCAATATAATACAGGATAAAGTAATTTTAATTTGTCCAGATATGTTACAAATAGTGGATATTTATCATTTTCTATGAAAAGTTTAATATTTTTAAGTATTCTTAAGATTCACAAACAAAAAACCGTACAAAACGCCTACTTTTAAATAACACCAAAACCAATTTTCAAGTAAAATTCCCGTTTTCCTCACTTTTCTGTATATTATTGCATAAACGAAGCATAATTGCCTACAGTTTAAGGAGATATTTTAATTGTTAATAAAATAATGGTTTCACGATATCTAACTTTTCTATATCGGAATGATTTTAAATCAATCTTATATATATAATTAAGAGCATAAAAGAATTGCCTTTCGTGCAAATATGAAAGAGCTTCAGTAGTAGTTTTATCAAGAAATACCGGTCCTTACGCATTATATCGTCCAACTTTATAGCCAAATTTGAAATCGTCGCCAATGAGTTGCTAAACCACCAATTATGGTAATCCGGCAATGGTGTAATTCGTTGATCTTTATCGCCAAATTTAAATCCATCGCCAACGAGTTACTAAACTGTTAGCGATCGTTGGCGAAGACGGTATAATACCTAAGTACCAAAAAAACCTTCCCAAAAAGTAGTAAATTCGTGTATCCCTTGTATTATTTCGATATTTAAGAATAAAAAAAAATTGAGATAAGAAATTATTCTCAATTATTTCACGTAGTTTCTTAATAGCATAAAAACGCTGCTGGTTAAAAATGCAAATAAAATAACACTCAACCATACAGATGGATATAAAAAGTTTAGTAATTTAACAATAGAAATCTGGAAACAAAATAACTTTCTTAAATAAAATAAGTTAATTTACTTGAAATGAATAGTAAAATACAAAAAATGTTTTGGTAAACAATCATAAATTATTGTCTTTTGAAATTGCTCTTAATCATCTTTATACAAAGATGTCATATAGTTTTTATTCCGTAAGATGTCAATGGATTTTACAACTAAACTGCTCAGATAATATCTATTATGCAGTTTTAAATTTGATTCCGTATATGCAGTTAATGCTGTAAAAAAAACTATTTAGGAAGAGAGTAAAAGTTTTAATGACATTTCTTTGATTGAAAAACATAATAATGTTTCATTCAAAATTTAACGACATCATCTTTATACAACAAAGTCATATAGTTTTTAGTCCTCAAGATGACCATGGATTTTACAATGAAACTGCGCAAATAATATCTATTTTGTAGTTTTAAATTTGATTCCCTATATGTAGTTAATGGTTTAAAAAAACTGTTTTGGATAGATTAAAAGTTTTTATGAAATTTCATTTATTGAAAAACATAATAATGTTTCATTCAAAATTTAAAGACCATCTTTTTGATGTGCAAAATAATTTTTTTATTACATTTGAGCATAAACAAATGGGGAATGTAACGTTATCAGTTCTTGTTTACGATTTCATTCCATTCGGGCATCTCGAATGAAGTACTTGAGCGTCGCCGGTGAGGGTTGGTATTCTTAGCACTTTGTTAGTCTTTCTTTGCTTGAACTCTCGACCCTCGGATCGAGTTGTAGGTTATCGCCGGTTATTTGACCTCTCGATTTTCAAGAAGTGTAACTTCAGTCGAGGTTCTTGTCAAGTCACTACCATGTTTCTTTCTTTGTGCGTCAAACTGTTTTCTGATAAACAGCGATAAAAGAAAAAAGAAAAACCGAGAGAAGGAATAGCAGATATTTAATATACATTCTGTATTCAAATCCTTTTTTTTTAGTTACAGAGAAATCCGAGTCATGTATAATTGTATAAACTTTATTCTTAAGCAATGCACTATTTTCCCTTAAAAAAGATCTAAAATTTGAAAAATATTGTGGAAAATTATAAAGTAAAAAAAAAAGCTTAAATATACACACTTTGCGTGCTTTCTTACTGTAAGTAGCTTTGCAGCCAATTCTTTTTTGTTTATTTTAATACAAATATGTTTATATTTTTACAATAATTAGAAAAACTAAGGAAAAACTTTGTAAACTTTTGTAAGGCTAATCCTGCCATACAAAAAAAAATTACTCAAAATTTTAATTTAGATAAAAATTCATGATCCCTGGAAGTGTCATCAATAGTCGTCTGCCTCTGTACCATTTTCGAAAGAAATCTCAATAACAATATTTTATTATATATTTTATATAGTAGGGGGAGGAGTTGAAGTTCTGTAGTCCCTGTAGTTGCACCGATTTTAGCAATTTATATGAAATTTCCGGACACCTGTATACATTATTAATGATTACCCAGACACTCTCTATTTTTGAGCGCTAGTCTGGAACCTCAACAACCAAACTGATATTGTTTTATTTATTTACCAATTAAATTGGTCATTTTAAATGTAAAAGTTAACCAATTAAAATACTCGGTACTTAAGTATTAGATCGTCGACGTCAACGGTGTAGCAACTCACTGGCGGCGGATTCAAATTTGGGAATTAACGAAATCAACAAAATGGCTGACGACAGTTAAGGCTTGAAATTTTTTAAAAATAATGGCGTTTTTTGCGATTATTGGCAGTTTAGCACCTCATTAGCGACGCCTTCAAATTTGGAGATAAAGATCGATGGTCTAATACGTAAGTACCGAATGCTCAATGTTTATTGTGTAAATATAATTTTAAACTGTACAGTCACTTGGTGTGACAGGATATAGTTAATCGAATTTGACTGGCATCTCTCAATTAATACTATGAATGCAATTAAAGAACGGCAGGATAATAAAATGGACAAATTTATTTTTAAAAGATATCGTTTTGAAAATATTGCCTATTTTTTCAATTAAACATGGTAAAAATGTCAATAACTATCTAACAAGTAATTTATAAATGTGACTATATTACAATACTGAATTGTCGTCATATATTAAATAAATTGACATTTGGAGAAAAGTATTCATATTAATAAGAAAGAAAAAAAAACCGAATTACAATGAATTCTACAATAAAAAGATTTCGAGACAGTAGAAATGAGAAGGGAAAAAAAGGATGAAAAAAAATTATTACTGACAAAACTGAAACTGATTAATTATTTATCACTTTTTATTTATGACAAAAAATTAAAATTAAATTACTGGGAAAAATTGGAAAAAATTTGGCTATTTGTAGATATATGCCTTTTACTTGATTTACTGATGAAATTTTACTAACTAAAAATAAATAGATTTTATAGTGAAGAAAATTCCAAAATTTTATTTTTTAAAATATTAAAAATACATGTAGTTAATAAGTGTACTTTAATGTCACTGGACATTCTACACAATTTTATTCTCAATTTAAAATTCATAGCTATTGTAACTTAACTATTTCTTTCTCCATGCTGATAAAATATTCGAAACCCGACTACAGCTTAGTCTGGTTAATTTGTCTGGTTTAATGGAACCAAATTTTATCATTTTTCCCCATTATGAGGTTTTAAAAAAAGAATGTTCAATAGAGATTGGAACTGGAAATAAGCTGTTTAAGAAAAAGCAAACTAAAACAACTGAAGTCGAATCTTGGAAAGGGAGAAAATCCTTCAAATCAATTTGTCAAAAGAATTTTGACTGGTCAATAGAAATATTGCTTTAAGAAACTTTTTATCTTCGTTTATATCGGCGCAACGCTTCTTATTTTAATGTAATCTGAAATTAGATTCATCTGAAGAGCAAAGAAAATGATATCACTCTCGACAACGAAGCTTTTCGATACATTGCATATATTAGTCAACGCCTGAGTGCTTATTCTCGCCCTCTCAACTTGTCACTTACACTTCAAAAACTCTCCCAAAGAAACAAACCAGACATCAATATCAAGACCACACTCGAAAGAACACGGCCTGCGAAACATTTTACCAAACTTACACGATCCATCCTATTCCTCCTCATTGTTATCAGAAATCTGACTTTTTTTTGCAAGGGGAGATGCAACCCAAAACAGGAGCAAAACTTCATTTAAATATAAATACAGTGTCAAAAGTACAATGGTTAGCCTCCCAAAATGCAGAAGGCGGGGTGTTCTTATCATCTTCGATGATCTCGATTGAAAAGGGGGGGGATGCAGCAAAACAGAAGAGGGGGGTTCGAAGAGAGATAATGGAAGGCTCTAAATTCGGGGCCTCTTTGTTCAAAGGCTGTTAGTCGCAAATGTAGCTCAGAAGAGATGTTACAGTGCCAGACAAGCAACTGGCAGTACGTCAAGTAGATGAGATTTCGCCCTTTTGAGTTTTCGCCATTGTTTTCGCGTCGATTCCAACCTTCAGGCGTTGCGAAGCCACTTCGCATACAGAAAGTAATCACAGAGGATGTGGGCTCATTCATAGATTGGTTATGTTTGTTTTGTGCAATCAGAACGAGCAGAACAGATTATTTTCTCATTAAAAGTGCCTTTTATAATTGTTCGTTCGGAATTTCCTCTAAGCAGTACTGGAGAAGAATTTAAATTTTAGAAACAATGCAAAGTTATAATTTTAAAATCAGCGTTTGGAGAAAGCATTGTTGAAGAAGAAGAAAGCCTTTAGAACCTTCGGTTTTGTTAATTCGTTCTTCAATAAATAGAAGCATATATCCCATGTACAAGTTGTCCTTTAATATTATATGATTTCTGATGGATATTTCGAGCTCAAGCTAACTTTATAATGAATATAGTTTCAAGAAATTAAAAAAAAATGCTTTATAAGCTAAAGTTCATTCATAATACTTCCTTGAAACCAGATTTTTTTTCTTAACTTAATTCTCTTTTATATAAATATAATTTCATTTATATAATCATATACGCATTCCATGGAATGGAATTTTTCATATTAAATACTCTTTCATAAAGATGTCATCCTTGAAATCTTCCATTTTAAATACTCTCTCCTAAAAATGTCATTTTTAAGTACTTCTTACATGTCATTGGCGTAGAGTAACTATAAAATAATATTTTGGCGAGAATTTAGAATTTTGATTGAATCTTTCGAGTCGCACTTGGCGGGTTTTATGGCAATTATTCCTGGTTTGGAATTAATAGTACCTAAAAACCAAATTTGTGTTTTAGACACATTTTCACAACCGATTAAAACCAAAATTTGAGACAGAACTGCATTTCCAATCACAAAATCTAATATCAAATTTGATATAATGAATTTTTTTGTGTTTTTAAATTATCGTATTTACAAGTTTCTTAAAATACAGATCGCTATACGGTCAATTCCTTGTTGTATTTGGATCTTAACTTGATAGGCTTTTACACTATAGATGTTAAATACGTTTGTCAAATTTTATTTACTTAGATATCTTAGTATTATAATTATCTTGTTAACTTATATTCGAACTACCAGACAGACGGACTTCCTTTTATCAGATTTTACATAAAATTTGAAAGAAATCTGCAAATTTGTTGTTAAAACCATATACTGTATTTCGACCGTCTGTTTCCAATCATTTTCGAATTATTTTTTGTCACAGACAGACAGACATTTTCTAAAAATATTTTTTTCTGTAACGTATCGAGATCTAAAACGTAAAAATTCGTCAAAATCACGCTTTTGATTTTTTGACAATTATTTTTTATTATGTATAAGTGAAAGTAAAGAAATAAGTATCCAAGTCTAATGACAATATTAAAAAAATCCAATAACATTGATTAGATATAATAACGCTGACGTATATAATACAGAATTCAAATGAATGCAAAAAAAAGTATTGCTGTTTTAAATTCAAAAGAATTTACTGATTTCCTACACAAAATATTTTCAAGAAAAGGTCCATTACTATCAAGGATTGAAGTAAATATAAAAAACATCATTGACTTTTAAAAAATTCCGGTGAATTTTTCATTCTAATATTTGAATAATAAATAAAACTTTCACTTCAAATGCAATGCATATTTGTTGAATGCCCTTTTCTAAATTTAAATTGAATGCATTCTTTAAATGCATAATTAAGATTCGAATAAACTAAAAACAGCGCATATCAAATAAAATTGAATAATGAATTAAAACTAACGAATACATAAAGTCAATTCCAAAACCATACAAATATTTAGCAAAGGTATCACACATTTATTAGAAAATACTTAGTCAAAACCTGAGACAAAGCAGAACATCCTTTCCATGCAGCTGAATATGAATTTCAGAGAATCTTAGGGAAGGGAATGAAAACCCATAAGGGAGCACCTTACAACAGCAGCGGGAGTTGTTGCAGGAGGCCTCAAAGTCGTTTAAATTGCAATCGACGCGTTGAGGCTAGAAAACTCCTACAGGAAACACAAAATGACACATACCAAATCAGAAACTCTCTTGTTTCAACGGTTGCTATTGGCAACCAAGTCCCTCTCCTCGTCATTTCTGTTTCATTAAGAAAAGAGACAACACGTGTACGAAGAACAATATGGAAGGATTTCACTAGGCTTTGTTTAAATAGAATATCACAGCAGCTTTTCTATTAACAGGTTTAAATTTAAATAAACGCTTTCGTTGTATAATGAATGATTTTTGTGTTTATTTTATCAAAACCGATGTAATCGTAAATAGATCATAGTAGCTGTTATTATTAGAGATGGTATTTAGTTGAAAATGAGAATGTATATGAAAATGCAAAATAATTCTTTTCATTATTAGTTTTTAAGATGGTTTTGTGTCACACTGTATGATGATTTTGCGCCACATTGTATGACAATTTTGTATCACAGTACATGGTGATTTTGTGTCACAATAGGTATAATAGTAAATGAAAATAAAATCAAAAGGTTTTTTATATCAATGAGGATATTTAATTAAAAATAAGAATCAATACAACAATGATAAATAATTCTTTTTCCGTATATGAGTTTTTAAGTGATTTATCATTTCATAGAAATTCGATCATCTCGTTAAAATCATTATTACATTTTTTGTTTCCCTACATATAATTGAATTTTATGAAATAAAAAAAATTAATGCTCCCCCCAAATTATCACTAGTTATAAAGATATTTTAGAAATTAAAGCTCAATTCTTAATAACTTGAAAACAATTTGCTTAAGATATAATGTTGCCCGAAGTTAACTTCTTCCAAAAGCTATAATAAATCTCCCCCCAAAAGTTTTATTCAAAAAGTTTTAAAGTTTTTTAAACATTTCAATTTTATGCAGCAATTTTTTGACATATAGATAATAAAAGATTTTTTTAAAAACATAAGGAGCACAATATAAGAATATAAAAACCATAAAGCAATATTAAAAGCATCATAGTAGTTCCGAAAATATTTGTTGTCAGATTGGAATTCATGACTAAGATTTATCATTTACTTTAACTAAAGCAAGCGGAAATTCCGATATTTCTATTTAAATGTAAAAAAATTATAACTTTAATTGCTATAATAAATAGATAAATTATAAATAATAATTACTTTAAAATATGCTAATAATGCTGAATAATTATTACTTATAATTACAATTGATAAATTATAATTATTATATTAAATATTACGCACATCTTGATTGTTCTGAAAATGTTTGTTATCTTATAGAAATTTATGATCAAGATTTATAATTTATTTTAACTGAAGGAATTTTTTTAAGATGATAGATAATACTTTTTTTTTAAACATAAGGAGTACAATATAAGAATATAAAAACTATAAAGCAATATTAAAAGCATTATAATAGTTCAGAAAATATTTGTTGTCAGATTGGAATTCATGACTAAGTTTTATCATTTATTTTAACTATAGCAAGCTAAAATTTCGATATTTCTATTTAAATGTAAAAAATTATAACTTTTATTGCTATAATAAATAAATAAATTATAAATTATAATTACTTTAAAATATACTAATAATGCTAAATAATTATTACTAATAATTATAAATTATCATTATTATATTAAATATTACGCACATCTTGTAAGTTCTGAAAATGTTTGTTATCTTATAGAAATTCATTGACAAGATTTATCATTTATTTTAATTGAAACATGCGAAAACTCCGATTACTTTATTTAAATACTAGCTGCCTTTGGCGACCAGTCGGTTCGCCAGTATTAATGCTCGCTAAAATTTACTCGCTAACATTTTATGTAGCTGTGTCTCATAACAGGTTTTTCACCAAAATATTTATAAACCAAACAAATTTTGTTAATCATATAATTCATTTATAGAATTATTTAGTATTATTTTCTTCATATGATCTGTTCACTGTACTACTCACCATTCTCTTTCTATCCGAGCAATGATTGTCCCGGAATTGATATTTTACTTAAATTGTAGAGGGAAAGGTCTAATTTTATAGGTCTGTTTTTATAGAATAAAAAGGTCTGTTTTTATAGAAAGGTCTGTTTTTATAGAATAATGAGATTCAAAATTTCATAAATGTAAACACACTAAACAAATAAAGACACAATTGGTTTTCAAGAGATGCAAAAGCTTAAAAACAGCTTGGAAAATGCCTCGCACAGACGAAATAATGGTGACACACACACCTTTACTTTTCTATCGTTTTTTTCTTCACTACTTTTCTTTCTATAAACCCTTATTTCCCCTTTGTTATTGCTTTTTTTCTTCCCTGCCCAGACTTTATTTTGAGCAGGCATAGATTAAATATTCCTACCGACTAATAATAAAAGCAAGTATTTTCTTTCTTTTTTAAATATCCCGTTATCTATGAATGAAAACCAACTGACTTCGCGTATTTCTTTCTAAACAAATCATAATTTATTACTTCCTGTTATCTTACTCGGTGGGGGGAAGGAAATGAAGATTTTTGGCGGGAAAGTAAGAAAAGTGTCATTTTAACTATTTTCCAAGCAGTTTTTTAATTTTTCTCTCCATAAGAACCATCCTCGTGCCTTAACGAAAATATTTTTAAAAAATTAGCCGAATCGGTCGAGCCGTTTTCCAGTTTTGCGCTTAGCAACGCATTTCGAGTTGCATTTTTATTAATATAGATAGATAAAAAAGATGGCTTTTTGAAACATGTATCAGAACTCAGTAAAAAAAAAACTTAAAAAAAGGAATACAGTTTTTATTAATCTTTTCAATTTTTGTAAGATCCTTGATAAAAAATTGTCTTCTATACAAACTCGGAAGAAAATTTGAACTGCCATCAAAAGCATCTTAACCATTTGACGTTTTTCCCGTTCCACTTCGATTTCCCACACGAATAAAACCCATAGGTAAATAAGTGAATAGTGGATGAGAGCGTTTTGAAAACAATTTCAAAATCCCATTCAGACCGAGGTTGGTACACACAGATTTCCGAGTCTTCGCTTCTGGATGCAGCTGGGAAAATCTGTGGAAGATAGACCAGCCAAATCAACAAGGCCGTGAATGCTCTGGCGTTCCACGAATAACCCCGGGGCATGAAAAATACAGCAAAAAGAAGAAAAAAAAGTTAAGAGACGGGAAGTAAAAGTGAGGAGAGCACGGGGGGCAGTCAAAAGGGAGGACGAAGAGGTGTTCAGGGGTCGATCAGAGGGAGGTGAAGCAAGAGGCCAATCTGGCAAAAGACAGGAGAGCTCTTGAGGAAGATTACCACATTTCAGTCGTTCTGGGACGTGGCTGGCGATTAACGTAACGACTGTATAATGCCTTCAGGTGACGCAGAGCATCAATTATTGGAATTGTAGTATTTTTTGATGGAGTCAAAACAAGCAATTATCCATCGGAACATAAAAGGAAATTCATTTAGTCCATTAAACTTCGAATAAACATAAAACCGCCGGGAGGACACGAATTTCGTCGTATTTTCAATTATAAATTCTGCAAAAACTGCCACCCAAAAAGCATTTCTAGTAACAGTGGAAATTGTGTTTTCTAAAACATTGTCCAAGATCTTTTACCACCTGTTCAGGACGAATGATATATTTTAGTTTCTTGTCCAGTAATAAGCATTTCTTCAGTTTACGTAGTTAATAATAATCTGCCCTGCACACACACACACACACACACACACAAAGACTCTAGAATGAAGAATAATTTAAAATTTGTTAGTCACTATCCATTATCTTTAAAGCAAAAAAACTTTTCACAGAGAAAGACAATAGAATTCTCCAAAATTATTTGTAAATGGTGAACTTATATCAATAAATAGAAATGAATCATCTATACCTAACAAAATCAGTAATGATCAAATTTGCCATAAACATAAGGTGCTTTTCAACCATTCTTTGAAATCACACACAATTACATCTCGTAAAATTTTCATGTCCAACTATCCAATTTAAATCTTGATTCAATATAGGTTTGAAATATAATCGAAACAAAATGAAAGAAATATCAAACACCATTTACTATATTATAAATTTCAGACACTTGGCTTTTTTAAACTTTAAACTTATGCAAAATTTTATTTCTCTAAGCCTGCTTATTAAAATGAATGTTACCAATGGAACATTTCTCGTAAATAGATGAAGTTTAGGTTAAATCAAAAGAAAATATCCAAAAATATAATACTGTTGTTTTTTTTAAATATATATGAAGGGGAAGAAGGTTTCATAATCAGAAATATAATAATAGGGATTCGCATTGGGGCGGCTGAAAAGTGAACAGCTTTCATGAATACAAGGGGGGTGAATGAAGAGTCACTGGCAAACCAGGAATATGGGGGGGGCATTTCATATTTTTCGAAGTACAGTTTGAAATAGGGCAAGTAGATCAAAAGAATTGTATCCCCCCCATTGATCCCTCGTGCTTACATCCGGTTTGGCGTATGTTTGAAAACCTTTCTTCAGATTCTCACAAGCCTAAAGGTTTTCAAAAGTATCTTTAAATAAAGACGTCGGTTAAAACTGCAGCTTGGATGTTAAAAGAATAATATATTTTTTAAAATTTATTTTATTAACAAGAAATACGTATACAATTACAAATGAGATAGAATAAGCTTGATTATTAAATCGTATTTAGATGATAATAAATATTTATTGATAGGGATTTCAGTGTTTTCGCTGGTAATAAAACTTTCTATTGTTGTAAGTTGAATTAATTTACTGAAGTAAACAAGATATTTTGCAAACATAACTTATGTTTTATTTTGTTTTATCTGAAGTAAAAATTTTTTCTTTTACTAAAGTACAATTCTGGTGCGATATATTTTTTATAAACATTTTGTTCTTATCGATAATCAAATATTTTTAAATATGGTTATCTGTAATCGATTTTTATTCATTATCATCATTAAATCAAAACATTCAATTTTTGAAGTTTTGAATTTAATTATTAACGAATTATTTAATTATTACAATTAAATAAACTAAATAATGTTTGCTTTTAGTATTTGCACAATGTAAATTAGCTCTTATAGGTAATCAAATTATAAATAATCGAATTTGTTAGAAGTTAAATCTTTTTTATTTCTCTTTAAAGGGAAAAAAAACCCGAATAAAACTTAACGCAAATAAAATTTTATAGTTTTTTAGAAAAGGAAGAATGGTAGGTTGAAAGTTAATAAATAAACCCTTTCTTAATTTTTGATAACATATATGAACTAAAAACAATAAAAATGAACTATCTAAAAACATCAAAAGAAAATAAACTATCTGACATGAAAAAAGAAGTTGCTTTTTGTTTTGTTACAAATAATTTTTGGAAGAAAAAAAATAATATATAAACCTATCAGTGAATTTCATGATAGTAAGAAAGAAGAAAGGACAAAACTATCTAGGATCTATGCATCAGATACACGCGCCACTAGCTCCCCGATTTTGCATCAGAAAAAAAGGGGAGCTGAAATGCAAAGAGACCGGAGAAGGGAGGGGGGTCGAATCTCTTCTCCGATTTTCAGACAAAAAGAACTTCAATGAAACGTTTATGTTCCAGCATTGTGTCCAGCGTGAAATCGGGTTCCCCTGAACCGGATTAGAAACGGGCTGAATGTCGGATTTTCGACAAGGATTTGCTTGTGGCTTTTTTTGAAGCAAAAGCCATAATCCCTCCCCCCCCCCTATCCCCTCATCGCTTAACCATTTATTCCTCCAATTCAAAAGATCTGAGACAAAATACGTTTGGAAGATTATGCACTGGATTTTGATCGCTATCGCTTTTTGTCGTGGAGGAACGTTGGTGAAATGTCACATGATCTTAAACGGCGAATGTGATTGGCGCATTTTCTGATAATTTTATTTGATTTACTGGTAGTTTAGCAGAATTCAGTCAATGAAAATTTATTCAATTCTTCAATGAAATTCAAACGTAAAATTTAAACTGATAGTTGATATAATGAGAAAGACATACTCCGCGTATTTAAAACACTTCCCTTTTTTTCGAAATTTTTTTTTAAAAATAATTTTTATGTGACAAAACAAGTTATTTTGATAATTCTAGAATTTCCAACAATGGTTTTTGTATTAGAATTTAAACTCTTCATTTTAAAATCTAACTATTTGTTTGTATTTCAACGATTCAAAGGCCGAACGTGGAGTTTCTTTGAGTATATATAAAAAGTATTTAATATATATATATAACCTCAAAGAAAACATTTTTTTATCATTTAGAAATACTTAATGGCGTTATTCATTTTTTTTTCACTCAAGATAGAAGAATATTTATATTAATGTCCCAATGCTATATTTATAAATGTTTTCGATTATTATGCATAAAAACTTATTTCATTCATATGGAAGTTAATATTTTATCACATAAATGCTCATGCAATTTGTAGCAAATGAAGGTCGCGGTACAAACCTGCGACGTTTGAGCCAGTAGCCGAGCGATATACCGTTCGAGCA
>JAOUZG010036900.1:8504103-8521901 GCA_026289955.1 Argiope argentata | reverse complement strand
CCCTTCAGCTCGAAGGATATTATTTAGCTTATAAGGCTGACGCTACAAATTAAAATCCTCAATGTTCCAAAATAATATATTATATCCACAGAGTAATTGTGAATATAATACATAGTAGTGTATTATATTCACAATTAAAATCACTGAATATTTCATTTTTATCTTTTAAAATGAAATAAATGATAAAAAACATTCTGAAAGCAGCACGATGACAGACTATTTAACAAGTACACCTTGATTTCGACGAATCAGGGTAATGTAATACAAGACAAGATCTCAGTCACACTTTGCTACACTTCAATCACAGATTTTAAATGACGCCCATTGATGGTTGTTAGAAGTCCATCAAAACAAGCACCTTTCAATCTGTTTTAATACTCTGTTATCGGGAGAACAACTATTTCCAACCGACCCGAAGAAAACGCCCCAAATGAGTGATAAATCATTCAATTTGACAACCTTGCCGTATGAACGCCAGCAAAACCCAACAAAAAGAGGGTCTGGATTTCCCCCTACCTTCCTGCAATTTTTGCAGTGTCAAGTGATCTTTTTCAAATGGTCGGATTCAATGGAAAATCCAAACCCCCAACGCGAGAAAAGTTTGTCTGAATCATTTTGTTGTGTCTGGTGACTCGCAAAGACCTTTACGTCAAATGAAACAGTGTTATTGTGTGCTGCCACTTCTCAAAATTCAAGCGACTATTACAACCTTTTATTACTTTTATCCCTACTTCGGATCTTTGATTCCATCCCCTTTTTTACTGGCATTTCCTTCATCCCCTCTTTTTTCAGCTTAATCGTTTGAATAAGGACCCACTCTAGCAAGGTCTGACTAAGGCAGGGGCATACGGGGCAGTTGCCCAGGGACCCCAAATCGAATAGAAGTTTTATTTTGCGTTTCCTTCTTTAATGAATGTTCTTCATTACTAAAGTAGTGAAACAGAGGGAGCCCCAAAGAAGTTTTTGCCCCGGGCCCAAACTAGGTTAAATCGGGCCCTGCACTCTAAACATGTTATTTAAAAAATGGTTTCCCCCCCTCTCATTTGGACCAGGAAATCAATTCCATTCAAATATTTATTGTTCAAGGAGAAGAATTTGAAGGAATGATTTAATTTTTAAGCGGAGAGTATTTAAAATGTAATTTATTTTATCTATATGTCAATTCTTTCTTATATTGAGGTACAAATGATATTCTTATTATGATTTTAATTTAATTTATTATTCTAAATAAGAGGAAGAACATGACGTAGAAAGATCAGGGGAGAAACCGAGAAAAAACATTTCATATATAAATCCTACATCACATCATAGGTCCAGAACTATATATATATATATATATATATATATATATATATATATATATATATGTATGTATGTGTGTGTGTGTTCCATTATACTGTTCCATATTAATTAATATTACATGATACTGTCCAATATTGTACAATATTTGAAATTTCTTCTAATATACAATATTGTACAGTATTTTCGAGTTATAATGGAAGGCGCAAAAGAATGCTTTTATTTTAAGCCAATTATTGATAATAGAGCATACGCGCTCTTTTGTTTCTCCATCGTATCTTGTCAGACCACAAAACAAAAACAAAATGTACAATTTTTTTTTTCAAATCTTTTAACTTTATATGGGTTTTTTCCAATATTACTAAATATAAAAGATATTGTTTTATACAGTAAAATAATATATAATTTTTTGCGCAACAGAGGAAGGTAAATAAAAGTTCTTTCATTTTGCATTTAAGATATATACAAAGATTAAGATTTAAACTTCATTATTCTCACCAACGTTACATTGTTGTAACTAAGTATATGATCATTAAATTACCGAACTTTTTGGAAATCTTAATAGAATCTTATTTTAGTATTTAAATACTACAATTATAATTATACTCCATTATGACTATAATAAATTAACTTTTAATGTAATGAATTGTTATTTCGAGCAGAAAATTGCTGGCGTGTACGAAAATATTTAACAAACAAATAAATCAATTATTGATAAAGAAATAGAGTATTTGTGAGACAGGCTGCTTAGATTGAAAACTGAAGAAAATTTCATAATTTAATTAGAGTGTACAGAAAATAGTAACAATAATTTTTTTAAAAAATAGTTGAATATGAAGAAAACTGATGATCAGAAATATAAGAAGGAATTAGTAATTTCAAAATTTAATTTATAAAAATATGCTCTGTTGTACCCAAGAATCATTTCTCAAACAATAAATAAACAATTATAAAAGGAATAATTACACTTGGTGCTAAATATATAATTAATTAAGAAAAATTTCAAATCAAAGTTCACCATCCAATTTTATTCTAAACCATAAAAAAAATTAAAAGAATTATTAGGATGAGCATAAAAAAGTAATGAACTTGATACTCATCTGCATTGCTTACCATAGAGCATGTAGTTCAATGCTAACCAATAATTTCTTTTGTCAAATTTTATTTATTATTACTACTGTTCCTGCACTATAATTTTAATAACTCACGATACTTTGAACACTCAATAACTAGAAAATAAAAGTTGGAAGGGAATATCATATATCAGTTGAAAAGAATCAGTTAATAATTTAAAAATATTTTTTAATAAACAGTCATTTTTTTATTTTTAATGAACAAAAAATGCTATAGACTTTAAGAGGCATTTCCTTCAGTTACTAATAAACAAATGAGATTCATTTTATAAATACAGTTTTGATCGATTCATTTATATATATTAAATTCCGAAATTAAAAATCATTTTCATAGATTGCATGAAATTATTGAGAAAAAAAAGTTTAGCTAATACTTTCTTGTTTAATTTTGATGAAATACATACATAAACATCAGAAGTCACAACGTCATTTTTTTTAAATTCATATATAGATACTTTTTTTTCAACTGAAATTAATCCATATATAATTTATATAAATTAAAAAAATATTAGAAAAAAGAAAATATTAAGAATAATAAAAAGGCGTGTAATGCTTAATGTCGAAGATTTCTCTCTAATCAATGGTTACTTAATTGACTTTCGCTTCAATTAATTATCAACTGGAACGTAATTAATGAGTAATTATTTCTCGATAAATATTTGGGATCTAAGGGATTAAAGTCAGAAAATACGGAACTGAGCTTTTAAACCATCAATGAAAGATTAAAATTCATTTAAAAAAGAAAATCTTGCTGATACTAAGACGGAGAGCAAAATCCAAGTAATAAAAAAAAAGAACTTATTTAAGAAATAAGAAACTTAAAGAAAAAAAACTTTAATAAAGACGGAAAATGATAAGAGCAAAGAAAAAAGGGCATTTAATATTTAAAGAAAAAGATTAAAAAAAGAAAATTAGTAGAAGAAAAAAAAGAGAGACAATGCTGGTGTAAAAGTTTAATCTCCGGCATAGCGGTCTTAATTGTCAAATGTAAGAAAGCAAAAGATAGCTAATTATGGGGCTTCGCTTGGTGAAATGAAATTTAATCCCGAGTTTTAATGTCAAAAGTCTATCCAAGATTAATTTCGGTGAAAGGTAGAAACGGGAGAAAAAACATAAGCTTGCTGGGGATTGTACAGAAAGTGGTTTAAAACGTGTTTCATCTTTTATCGTCGCTTTTTAACGAACTAGTTTATAAAACCTGAAATTGACAAATAATTTGAAAGTAATGATGCCACTCTTTGCAAATTATTTGAAAATAATTTCGACGTTTTCTAATGAAATAGTTTACAAAATCTGAAATTGGCAAATTATTTGAAAATAATTCCGTCGTTTTTTAATGAAATAGTATACAAAATCTGAAATTGGCAAATTATTTGAAAATAATGACGTCGATTTCCTAAAAAAATATATCTATTGATTTTTTTTTGCTTTAATTTAAATTTTATACACGTTTTGAAAGGAATTATTGTTAATTGCTAATTTTTTAGCAAGCTAATAGCTAGCAATGCCTAGATTTTAAAAAAAAACCTAGACAAAAAAGTACTTAAAATTATTCTAATATCTTAGAAATGTGTTAAGGAGATTAGGCAAAATACTCTTTATGAATAATTTTTCAAACAAAAAAGTTCATCAGAATATCAATGAATTGAAATAACGCTCGCTAAATTCCCAATTCTACACTAATATATAAATTAAGATTTTAGAAGTTATAAAATCAGTAAAATTAAATTACAAAATATGTTTCGTAAACACAATTGAACTACCTAAAAGATATAATAGTTTTCTCCCAAAGTTTTGGTACAGAATATTAAAACATATAATAACTTATAATAAAAAAATTGTATATGCAATTAAATATTGGATTTTCCCTTTACCTTTCAGACAATGGGATCTAATCTCAATATACATGCATTTATATTATACAGATGGATTAAAAATTAGCAATAGAGGTGGATGTACATGGATTCTCTACAATAATAAAGAAGAAAAAGAAAGCAGAATTTTTAAGCTTTCTGACGAGCAATTCTTTTTGCCTTTACTGTAATCAAAATCACTTCAAATGCAAGCTAAATATTTAACGATATGGAAGAAATTTTTAACAACTTAAAAGAAAAATTTAGAAACGAAGAAACAACATTTAATGATTTTGAATCAAAGTCCTTAAAGGCTTTAAAAGCCCCGAAAGAGTAAATGAAATCGTTTGGTTTCAATATTTTAATAAAAAATATATATTAATATTTTAACATCAAAAATAAAGATTAAAAGGAAATCTGCTATGCATATTTTAGTGTATCATGTCAGAACATAATTTCTTGAACGGCCAAACACCACGTGCTTGCGCAAGTTAAATTATATTTCTATTCATTTTAATTGTTTCATTGAATGAGTCACTTTAGTATTGCAAATGATAAAAAACCCTTTGTCTTGCATTAATTGTTTAAAAAACATCACATTTCAAATGTATTGCATTTTACTTAATCACGTGCTCAAAATGATATTTTTCAATGTTTTATTTACTGTAGTCGTTAACTTTTTTTAAAAAAATCAGAGCTTTGTAGATGCAATGGCAATGTGTTATTAAAAGCTGATTTTTCTGGATGCTCATACAGATAATAAAATTTTTATTTTTCGCCTTTGGAATTTTGTAGACGCCAAAAATCTCATCCCAAAAACATCATGTTCTGAAATGATAAAAAACGAGCTTCGTTTTTAAGAGTTGATATTAAAATTAAATTTATACTGGTAGTACTTTTTCATTTAAAATGCATTTATATGTAATATATGTAAATACTGTCTAATCGGAAACTGATTTTTAAATAATGCATTACAATTTTTGAATAACCCCTAATAAATCTAAAAACACTGAAAAGGGTTCGTTTTAAGTTTTAATCAAATACCTTATCTCACGAAAAAGCTAAGCTATCTCCTCGTCCCCCCTTTTACGTGATTCCTTTCATTTCTTCGGATACATTTTTCCATTAGAAAAAGTTAATAATAGTCTGAATGAAAATTCGAAGCTTATTTTTTGGTTTGAAACAGATACTCAAATTTTACAGTGTCCTGCACTTAATTAAAAACGAGAGAAGTATAATCAACGAAATTTCAGCAGAGATTAAATATGAATAAAGTTAATTCAAAAATATTCAAGATTAATGATATTTTTAAAAAAAAAATCGATGGTGGTTGTACTGGGGGAGGAAGAAGAAACGAGGTTAAGATTTATAGTCTTGAGTAAGAAGATATTTAATAAAGGAAAGGATATTCATAAAATATTAAGTTGTTCTAATTACTAATGCAAGAACAATATTATCATGTGAGAATATGCTTTTATTTTGGTAAGGAGATTTTGAGGCCTCCGAAAGTTAATGGCACAAAATATTTATACCTACTTTTACAAGTATTGCCTTATTATTATATATGCTTCTTTGACAGGAAATGCGTTTTTAAAAAGTTGGCCGGCTTTTACCAGTATTGCTTTATTATTAAGTATGCTTCTTTGATTTCAGATGCTTTTTTAAAAATGATGACCTACTTTTATCATTATTGCTTTATTATTACGCATGCTTATATGACAGCATATTCGTCTTTAAGGTCGACGTAAAACTACGACATCATAGCTGTTATTTCATTTAAAAATCAGTAGAGCCCGAAAGCTTTATTTGCCAACAAGGAAAATTGAAAATGAAAGTTTAAAAAAATTATTATATATATATATATATATATGTGTGTGAGAGAGAGAGAGGGGGGGGTGAGGAGGAAGACCGATAGATAAGCTAGTGATTGTTTGAAACCGATTTAAATTGGTTATGACTAAAATTAATTAAGATAAATAATGACTTAAAAACACATGATAACTTGAAATTAACGATCGTAGATTTCATTTTCTTTTTTAATTTTTTTTTACTATTGTTTCAGGAATATATGAGCTTAAAATTATGCAGAATATGATTGTCTTGCGATTTTTTTAGAGGAGCTTTTATAATTAAATAACAAATTTCAAAGAAACTTTTTTAAAAAAAAATTCTTCCACTATTTTCTTCTTTTAGCTAAAAGCTCAGCATTTATTGTTATTGAAATTTGCTAAAAAGCAATTTAAAAAGAAATCCACTGAAAAATATAAAAAAACAAGCAAACAGAAAATTATGATTGTGTATAAAGTTCTGATAATACCTATCAAAAAATAGGAAATTTATCCGTGAATGTAAGAATGTTATAATCAAGAAAGAAACTACTAATTAATAAGGCTTATTAATTAATACTCGGTGATATTAAAGAATATAAAAATATTTTTATTCTTAATTTCACTTTCAATTTAAGAATCTCTTTTATATTCTTAACTGGAAAGTTAATTTGCTCTTATTCAATATCTTCCATTAGAGTAGCCCCTCTAACATAATGATACCACTACTGTACCTTAAATAGTACAATACAATTTTTTAGAGTTTATTTTTATACAAAATTATCAACATTTCCTTTTAAATGCAGTGTTTTTTTTTATCTGGAAATATTTTTATATCGTACTTGTTCCATACACATATATCAATATATATCTTTCTTATCTTTTATATCTATGTATTATTCTTGTATCAAATTTAAAAAGTGTGATACATGAATATAGATAGATTATACATTTTAAAACGATTTTCTTACGATTAGTGATCAATATTCAATAGTCTATAAATCTTCTTACTCTTTTTTTTTTAAATTTTTTTTTCGTAAAACAGTTATCCATTTTAAAAGAAATATTCTCATTTATTTAATTGGAATGCTTTTGACTGGTCATTTAAGATTTCATACTCATATTATAAATTCTATTTTTAAACAGAAATCCATCATTTCTGCAACTCCTAGACAGGGTTGAGTAAGTACAGAATCTTTCCTCGCAAATTGAAATTCGAACGGTGAAGACATCAAGTCTTAATTCCTTAGCATCTACCATCTAAGCAAGAAAAGGAAAAAGAAGAAAAAAAATCCACCCAGACGACAAGGAATCGTATATCGAAACTTGGATAATGGAACGGAAAATTGCAAATTCGATTCAAACGTATGTTCTTCGGAAAGAAATCTAATCGAAAAGACGAAGAAACGAATTCAGGAAATCTTAATTACAAGATGCAAGTCAGAAAACTCTGCAGGAGGGGGGGGAGGAAGAAAAAAGAGGAGGGGGGAGGATTTTTCCAGTTGGAGAGGCTTGCAATCACCAGAACCAGAAAGTACCGAGCTAAGATGTCCGAAGTGATGTATAGCCAAGTAGCCGGAGCGTACTACAGAAAATGGGGGTTGCACAATCTAATTTGGCGAGTATTTTACTCTCCACTCACAAGTCATCGATTTGGCGAAAGTTTTCATCAAAATATGTTAATACTCGCAAAGAGAGAGAGAGAGAGGAATATAATATAAACCATGCATTTGTATAAATATGGCACAAATAAGAAAGGGCCAATTTCTAATGCACAGGAGATGGCATAATAAGCAATTAATAATATGAAAATGGAAATATTATATGAAGTTTGGCGAAAATGGGATTGAAATTTTTCACAAAGACATCAGTGCTCTAGATATGGTAAAGAAAAAAAAATTCAGGGATAATTTGGATGAAAATGGTTAGAATCAGAAATAATTTAATTAGGAATGATGTGTTATTTGGCAATTCATGCAAAATACTGAAGTGTACTAAGTAGCAAAATCTATTTTAATGAGAAAGTCCCCGAAGCTCAATATCATTCCAAAACTAGATTATTATGACGGTTAAGAATGAAATTTTGTTTAAATTATCATTAATTACATCTTAATTTATGCTTTATTTCCAATATATATTAAAAATAGAAACAATTAAAATAAGGTAGAAACGTTTATCATTACTTTTTCAATTCCTACTATTAGCTTATACTTTCCCTATATATATATAATTTTTTATTCGTCCGCATTTTCAGTTGTTAATAAAATATTTTTTTATTCGTCTGATCAAGTTCAAGCAATTTTTTAAAACTTGTAGTGTATGACATTTAATGTTAACACAGTTTTTTTTTCAAATATTAATTCATTAGTTTTTTTAAATTAATTAAAAACTAACTTTCTAGCGAACAATCTCCATTTCTCAGCCATCAAATAAGTAAAGAAATTAATTTGTTTTTTGAATTAAAATAACACAGGATAAAGAAAATTAGAAATTTCTAATCTTTATTGCTTTTCCCCAACAGGTGTTGAAAAATCCCGCATTTTGCGTTGTCACAATTGGCGTTGAAAATTCAACGTTGGTATAATTTTTTGATCAATTATTTATAGTAATTTTAATTGCCAGACCGGAATAATCTGGTTGGTATGGCGTTGGATTCGCTTCCCTTGGGCTACGAGTTCGAACACCATATACAGAAAGGTAAATGGAAATTCGCTTTCTTATTTGCCGCTTAATATTGCGATTCTGTCATATTTATATTAAATGTAATTATTCAATAAAAAGTAACTGAAATAAAATTTTTCTTTGTTAACTTAAGTAGGAATTGAACAAGTGGAGACAAATAAGCTTTGGCATGTTCCTCCGAATAACTCCTGGTACAGTAGAGATTGTCCTGGAGGGGCCCTCCAGACCAGGGGCGATAGAAAACAAAGTACAGACCTCTCTCGATTCATCAGCCTGCATATTAAAAGCCTCACTTTTCACCTGATACAAAAGTATTTCCCGGACTGTCATTGGTGTAAGAGCACTCCAGCTTCTCCCATTCGCATTTTTAATTGTCTAAATTTTACAAAGCATGACATACTCAAAGACTCAGTTCTATTTATGGACTTTTTTTTTTTTGGAAATATTGGGTTTTATGGAGATGGTCTAACACTGCTTGGCCATCTGGGATTATTAACAACAACAACAGGAATTGGTTTTAAAAAATGTTTTTTTATAATAATTTTTTTTCATAGTTGAATTGGAAACATGCCAAAAGAGTGTAAGTAGTTAAGTTCCAATGAAATCTAACACTAACTAAAGATTTTACAATGCAGTCATCAGTGATTCAAAATCCAGAATGAAACTACATCATAACAATACATCCCGACAACGTCGATCGCGTTGTTAACAAGCAACCGCCGTGGATAATGAGACACTTGGCCGGGCCTTGCAGTACATCACATTTGGCTAATTAGTGAAACATTTTGAGCCCGGCGCAACATATCCCCAATGCAGCGTTTCATTACATAATTCAATTAAAGAGACATGCCGAATGAAACGACCTCAAATGCCAGCTGGCGCATAAAAGATCGGCGCCAATGACGGAAGTTGGTATGTAGTGTTACATGAGTATCATCAGGAAAATGAAACATAATTGACTCTCTTGCATTTAATGGAATGAGATAAATTTGAGCAGAGGAAATTTTAATTGAATGATTGTTTATTCGTTCAATTTCAGATTAAAGTTTGTTAGGCATTAATGTTGCTGTTATTACCAAATTTGTTTTGAGATGAGGCACATTGAACTGCTTGTAATATCTATTTTCAAAGATTATTGTTTCATATTCATGTCATTAAGTTGGCATAAAAATTTGGGAGGAAGTATTTTCACTAATAAAAACTAAAGCAGAAATTCCAATGCAAATTTTAAGCTTATTATTGACAGGCATTGCATTCATACTCTAAAATCTTACTATCAAAAAATTTCATAATTGATTTGAGAAGAAAATTTCCAACTGGTCTTCCTGTATGTGTTTTTTTAATGGTAAAAATGTATGCATACAAAAAAAAAGAAATTCAAAAATGGATGAAACAAAACATTACACATGTAATTTTAAAATAGTAAAAATATTTCAGTCATGGTAAAAATCCAATTATAAACAGCCGCAGCTCAAAGGTAGGTTTGTTATTTAAGTTAGATGCAATATTCAGAGTAAGAAATGCGACTTTGGCTGAAACAATATCTATATTTAACGATTTTGCAATCTGAAAATTCATTAAATTAGTAATACGGAATTATTTTCTGAACAAAAAAGCAGTATTTGTTAAAAGATGGCCATTTTTAAAAATCCAAAATGGTGAAGAAAAACAACAACCAGGAAGGCAAAATTAAAATGATAAATGGACGTCGAAAACGAAACAAAATTTCATTTTGATATTTTAAAACTTTTCCCATTTGGCTTTGTTTTCTCAATAAAGAAGCCAATGGAGTCAAATGATGCGTTTGGCTTATGATTTAAAATCTATCGTGAGGGATCTATGGAGGATTGGCGATCGCCAAATATAGCCAGAAATCCTGGTGACCAGCTTTAATCCAAATATTAACAGCCATAACCCAATGGTAATTTAAAGGTATGTAATTTAAGTCAGAAGCAATATCCAGAGTAAGACCTGCGATTTTAGCTGAAACAATATCTATATTTAATGATTTTGCAATCTAAAAATTCAATGAATTAGTAATATGGAATTATTTTCTGAACAAAGAAGCAGTATTTGTTAAGGACACTTTTGAAAATGCAAAGAGTTGGGAAACAAACACACACACACACACGAAAAAAAAAAAAAAAACAGGAAGGCAAAATTAAAATAGTAACATGGACGTCCGAAACAAAATTTCATTTTGAAATTTGAAAACTTTTCCCATGAAGCTTTGTTTTCTCAATAGAGAAGCCAGTGTGGGCAAACGACGCGTTTGGCTTTTGATTTAAAATTTATCGCTAGGCATCTATGGAAGATTGGCGATCGCCAAATATACCTGGAAACCCTGGTGACCAGCTTGACCTGAACAAGCCCCGCATCTAATCCGGGGCGGTGAGGAGCATGGTCCCTAATGAACGTCTCCAGACTTATCTGACAAGAAGATTGTACTTGTCAAGTCAGTGTCACTGCTCCTGGCTTCGAAGACCTCGCACCCCAACCCCTCACCTAGCGGCAGAACAAACCCCTTTAAAGAGCATTTGCGAAAAAGTGAGGATTACACTCAGAGAGGGTAAACATTTCTTTTAGAAAGGAGTTTTCAGCGGATACAATTCCTTACATGAAAGTTAAAGTAAAGATAAGAGGATTTCCCATTTCTCACGATCATTTCTGAACACGTTTTGTCCAAATTTATCTTGGTTCCGTTTGTTCTCTTTTTTTGGGATAAAGAAGATATTTTATAGAAAAATTTAACAAAGTAGATGGCAACGAAAATGATATTTCAAGTTTTGGGCAAGATAATGGGAGGATAAATATAAAGCGTGATATTCAAGGCGAAATTAAAAGAAATTCAATCAGAAAAATTGGATTTGTAAAACAATAATTTATTTTAGATTGTTATGAGAGAAATGGATAGCAACAAACATAAGTAAGTGGGAATGAAAATAAATGTTTAAGCTCACGTCAAAATAAGGGGAAAGATAAACATAAAGCGTAATATCCAAGGCGAAATTAAGGAAATTCGAAGAGAAAAATTGGTTAAGTAAAATTATTGTTAAATTGTAAAAATTGTTATAAGGGAAATGAGAAGCTTGCTTATTTTGTTTCGTTTTTTCCTTATTTTTTGAATAAGAGATAGAAGATTCAACAGACATAAGCAAATAAGTGGCAACAAAAAAAAGTGGGAAATAAATATTTAAGCTTATTACAACATAAAGAAAAGGTCAAAATAAAACGTGATATACAAAGCGAAATTAAAGAAATTCGGTTAGAAAAATTAAATTAGTAAAATATTTACTTAATTTTAGATTGTTATAAGATAAATAAAATGCATATTTATTTTTATTTTATATTTTTGACGAATTTAATAATAAATAATAAATATTTCTCCCTTCTTTTTGTTAAATAATTTACATTACAAAGCAATATAATATGAAAATAATTTCAATTTTTGATTCCTCTCCCAAAGGATCGTGCTTTCCAAAGATCAATAATACATTACTGCTGGAGTGCTTATGTTTTTTGGATTTTTGTGACGCTAAATTTTTATGTGGCTGTTTTGAGTTCCAAAGAGAACAACTGATTGTACTCTAAAAATAGAAAATACATGAAAAGCTGATTTTTTTAAAATTTTATTTTTTGCATGACACTTTACGGCTTCAAATATTTTGTTCGTTTGCTTGGTTTTGACGAATTAGTATATAAATAGTATACACACATTTCAAGTGAAAAATAATTGTGAATAAAACACTTACCAGCTTCGCTGTTGTTATCTGTGCTCATTTGTGAGCTTGGCTGCTGTGAGATGGGTCCAGGGGTACCCGTTGACCCCGTTGGGGACCGTGCGTCGTCGGGTCCTGTGCTGTACGAGTTGAGGGACTGAGATGGGGGTCTCTGGTATGGTAAGAAAGACTACTTGGAATTAGTATACTGTTTATATGGTTTAACATAAATGCAATATAAAAAAATTATGAAGTAAACAAAAACATATTTCTATTCAGTGCAAAAAAAGTTTTACTCTAATACTTTTGTATAAAGTAAACATAATCATATTTTTAAATAATGCGATGCATTTTACAAGAAAACCTGAAAAAAGGATCATTTATTTAGAAATAGTATTTAAATATATAATGAATTACGGCTTATTAGAATTATTTGGTGTTATTTGTTACTATCATTTGAATTAAATACTGTCAAAACTGACAATCGTAATACAAATATACAATATAGCTTGATTATCCGAATGGATTCAGTAATTCAGATAAACAGAATGTCAATTAATAAGGACTCTATTTAAAATCATTATTTCACTTTCAAGATTTTTCCAAATTGTCTACTTGAAATTATAAAAATATTTTAGAAACTTCTACCTTGTATCAACGTTGATAAAAAAAATTATCGATAAGAGGGTTTATGAATGTAAATAATTCTTTTAGTTTTTATTTTTATTTCATTTGTTTATTAAAATTTCTAATGATTTTCAAGAATAGTTTCCTCCAATCATGCATAGAGATACATTTCGATAAATTTACAATACCATTTTTTAATGGGAACTTATATAATATTCACCCAACACTTTTGAAGTACTTGTGAATAAAATTGCGTTACTTTTTTTTCATTTAATTCTTTTTTACTTATAAAATATTATTTATAGATTAAGACCTTTTGGAAGCTTTAGGACATGAAAATCGGATTCAATGTCATTTTTTTTTTCATCAGTTCTAAAAAATTAATTTATTAAAAAATATAAAAAATAATGTTCTATTTTCCTCAAATCGATTAGTAGAAATTTCAATCGATAGAAGAATGATTAATCAAAGTTCTGCTATACTGAAACATAATTAAATATTTGAATAAATCTAGAATGTATAGAATTACCAAATGAATAGAATGGGAAAATGAAAACAAAAAGAACTCTTTAAACATTATTTTTAAACATCGAAAAGTTGATTTTATTAAGTTGGCAAAATATTTCAGAGTTTTAATTAAGGATATGAAATAGCAAAGACTGAAAATGGTAAAAATATAACTTTTTCATCAATCCAATTAATGATAAAAAAGTAACGAATAAATTTTTCAATTATACGCAGATAACACAGATAACAACATAACTGATATTTCCAAAGCAATAATGAAAATTCTTTTTTGTAAACCCTATACTAATGCTATAAAACCTTTAATTTCAAATGTTAGTTTTAGAATTAAAAATACAAATTTATATGAAACGTTGAAGGCTAGCAACCTTTTTTTATTCATTTCGACATTGCTTTTATATCTGAATAAATGTTTCCAGTAACATCGTTTTAAAAATCAAAACAAATCATTTTTTTATTGGTTCTGGAAGTATAGACTCCTTGTGTGCCAACAAGTATACCACAAAGTTTACAGATGTAAGTCATTTCACAATTAACAGTAGGATGAATTCCGAAAATAAAGACAGGCACGAATGCAGAGATAAAAAAGATGGGGAAAGCAAATACACAAAACTGCTCACAAACTAGCAGAAACACATAGTACATGTTATAATACAGTTGAAAAAGTATGATAAAATAAAATAGAACATTCAAAACACCAATACAAAGAATATATGCAAATATTTCTAGACGAACACTCTGAAATGAAGTTTAAATAACACGGGGAAAAATACTATTAATATATGTACAAAATGAAATGTAAGATGATTTATTCTGCACAAATACAGATAAATGAGGAGGCCAAGCAATATTGTTCTTTAGAAGACAATTCCTGAGTTGACATCTTTGGTGAAAAAATCTAGTGCACTCAAATATCAAGTGCTTGGCATCCTGGACTGCACCACTGTAGCACAAACACCTATCATTCTGTGACAAATTGAATCGTTTTAAATAGGCTTTAAAGTTTCCATGCCCAGTCAGAAACTGAGTAAGCTTATAATTTGACACAAAGTAGTTAGCATTTAAACGACTCTGTATGGATGGAAAAAATTCTTTAGTAAGCTGTGCATTAGTAGATGCTTGGTATAGATTATTCCATTCAGATATAAACTTATCTTTAAAGACTTTCTTTAAATAAGATTTTGGAATGCTCATAGGAATGACGTTAACCAGTTTTGTCGCTTCTTTGGCAAAAAAAAAAAAAAAAATCATTGAAAACAAAATATATCTATCACGGCAGATGAAACAAGGGAAGGCAGAAAAAACCCTAATTTATTTAAAAGGAAAACGCAGTCATATAGGATATTTTTTTATACACATTCGAAAAGAAAAACAAAACATGCACACACCGGTTTCAGAGCATGGCTAATAGCTACTACGTAACGCCCACCATTAAAAAGTAACAACGTCACATTCACGCGTCCGAACTTTCCGACGACGAAACGTCACTCAAAACAGGAATAAAAACCTAATACGGGTATCAAAATAGCTGACAAGGAGGGATGGCGGCAATTTTAGTGGCCATTTCGGAAACGTAACATTCCGCTAGTAATAAAATCTTTTAAAAAAAGGTGACCCAATTTGTTCTCAAGTGGGGGTCATAAAACTGCTCGACACTCTCCAGAATCGGTCATTCGGGGTCCTGTTCTGCGGAGTGCCAAAATAAATTTATGTATACTAAAGACAAGGGGGTGAGAAAGTTGAACCTTGCGGTCGAGTCTCTGAGAAGGCATGCCAATCCAGTCAGGGTATGATAAACGCCTACAGTCGTAAAGGTTTAATGGACTCTCATAAAATTAGTTGACTAGCATAACTAATAAAGATAATGATAATGTAATCGGGAAAAATGTGTGCGTGACATGGAATGTGAGATTGAAAAGTCGATAACGGATATTATTCGCAGAAACACAAGTTATATCTTTCGAAGGAGATAAGTTGTCGAGGCATAGGTAATGAGGTGGTGGTGATTGTTAATTATTTATCATAATTCCAGTCCCATTTATAGAAGGATTTACGAGAAAATCAATTACATGTTAAAGATTTTTATTGAATATTATGAGTCGACAAAGTATTGGTATGCGTTTACAATATTTGATTGAAATATTCTTGATTCCTTTTATGACATAAGTTTTTATTTGGAAAATTTAAATACAGACTTTTTTTTCTTTAAAAAAATTAAAACAGTAACGTTTCACAAGCTAAGGCATTATATTGCATTAATAAATATCCGAATAATATAATGATTTTCACAATCCAGAATATAATGATACATAAAAATTCTTTCTATTATGTATAATTGTTGACCATCAAAAATATTTTCAGATTTTAATTTTTGAAACGATTTTTCACATTTTAATAGAGTAATGTTGCTCAAAATTTATTGATAAAACCTTTCTTTTTATTTCAATTTATTCATTGAAAACCATGTTAACAAATAGATAAAAATGTTTAAAACAAACAAAAATGGAGATACATAAAAAAAGAAAAATGAAATCTACTACTGCAAATTTCATTATCAAGTGAGAACATTATTATTTTTAAGCCATTATCTGTCTTAATTAATTTAAGTCATTAAGTAGTTTAAACCAAAGGCAATACTGGTAAAATCAGGCCAACCTTTTAAAAAAAACCCCTGCTTTCAAGGAAGAATACATAATAATAATAATGCAATACTGGTGAAAGCAGGTAATAATATTGCCATTTATGCTTCATTTATTGCCTTCGCGATGTCGAGCTTCAATTATTCGTTGCCTTCGATTATCCCCCCTAACGAAAACAACATCATGTTCTCGCATAATAAAATGAAAAAAGGAACAAGACTTCATAAACTAACGTGCTTTGTACGTTTTTCGATAATATATAGACATTATTATGAAAGAAGGGGGTAGAATTCTATTACAGCATTATATTTCATAAACACTAACAGTGTACAAAGAAAGCGATAAAAACAATTTAATTATCTTCGCAGTTAAATAGTGGGTCTCTTAACTTTTACTATAATGAAATATTTATGGAATTTACTGGTTATAAACATTTCGAAAGGACACAATACTTTTCTATCAAAAATGGAATAAACACGACTTTTAAACGAATTAATGATAGAAGGTTATTAAATCAGTTAAACAGTTGATAGCAAGCAGATGTATACGATTGATATTACTAGTTCTCTATTTTTTAACATTTCACCATAAATCTATGCAGCATTCCCTTTCATGTACAATGTTATAAGTTCTTTTTTTCATTGTTTTGCATAAGCTAATAGTTGTACATTTAACACACTTAACACACATGATTTATTGCCATTACTTTCTTCGCATAAGCATATATTTTAAAAGATCAAAATGCTGAATGAATATACAAAGCATCTGTATTTGTTCGAATAGAATGTTTCGAACAATTCACACATTATTTGGGGGGGAGGGTGGAATCAAGAATCTGAATGAAATATGTGTAATAGAATTCAATTAAAATTCAACAAAATTTACTTCTGTAATTTGTTTACTGCCCCTGCCATTGTGCTAAAGAGTATTTAAGATTCCAACAATTCCCGTATTGGAAAGACGGGACCTACAAAACAGCGAGAGGGAAAAAAAATGTTGAAAGGAAAAAGGAAAAGAATAAGAATGAACGGCAGCTCATGATGGGTGTCATGGAATAGACATAAAAAAATTCCCTCGCTGCCGTAAATCAAACGGGACGACTATTTTATAGCCCCTGGACCCACCAATATTCTGTACTTCCGCAATGGCCTCAGAAAAGAAACAGTGTCTGGAAAAAGTAAGAATTCGCCTCTTTTTTTCGCAGACCTGAGGAATACGAACAATGGTTTGGTGAGTTAAGATATGGATTCGAGCTGCTGAGAATAGCTCTATAAAGACACATAAATATGTCTGGATTCGGGAGTTGTGGGTGCAGTGGTTTTTCCAAGTATACGCATTTCAGAGAAAAACACTTTACTGAAATTAAATGATTTCAACGAAATCTCAAGAGCGGTTCACTTCATGATTTAGTGTAACTCAACTTGAAACCAATAAATTTATCTATATGTGCAATTTCATTTTCATATCTTTTCATTTTTTTTATTATATGCTTCAT
>JAOUZG010036900.1:8449812-8490440 GCA_026289955.1 Argiope argentata | reverse complement strand
AATATTTAAATGCTACCCATAAGAAATGCAGTGGCGAAGAAGGCAGAGGGTTCAAAAGAGCAGAAAGAAGAGGAGAGAGAGAAAAAAAAAACCCACAATGAAGACTTGGAACAAGAAAGAGGACAGAAAATAAATGTCGCAGCGACGAAATGTCAGGTGGAATCTCTACTGACCCTAATAAGAAGAGACAAGGGGTCCTCCGGGCAACAGGATCTCCGCATCCAATATTCTCTGTCTATCCCCTTACTTTTGCTGAAAGTGCTTTGTCAATGTTCTTATTGCGTCTTCGCTCTTGCGAAGGCTCTTTGTTTTGCAAAATGCCTTTTCTCGAATCATTGGGATGCTGAAAAGCATTCGGAACAGGAGTTGCTCCACGCCACGAAGGATTCCTGTTACTAACAATATTTAGGGAATACGTTTTCAGTGATTCTAAATCACTGGATATGAGGAGTGATCATATAAGCATTTATAAGGAGTGATCATATTAGCATTTTATATAGCAAAGAATGTTCTTATCATAACGCTTATATATTTAAAAAAGAGCAATAAGCAAATATATTCGTATCCCTTTTCTTTTAAGAAAGTAACATGAATATATATATATATATATATATATATATATAATCGGAATAAACTTTAACAGATAATGGTAACTAAAATGAACAAGTTAAAACGGTTTTAAATGCAATATTTTCATTAACTACAATCCTTTTATGCATTGTGTGTGCAAAATGTGCAGGAAATAATAACTAAATAAATAATTATTTATTTTATTAATTTTTCATAAAACAATTATTTAGGGAGGGGGTTCTTTTACAATCAATCTACAACAAAACCGTTCATGATAAAAAGATGTTTTTTTTTTTTTTAATTTTTTGTCGAAGCTTTCCTTTAAGTAATGGTTATTAAACATGAGGTATTTCATGAATTTCTTCAAAATAATATCTTTAAAGAGTTCATTTCTATAGAGTATTTTTAAATGCAAATATGTGCAGGAATTAAATAATTAAAAAAATATTTCAAAGCAATACATACTATTTATTATCTTACGAAAGAAATTATGATTTGATTCAAACGATAAAAATAAAGATTTAGGAGCTAAAGTAGCTGCTTGAATTTCGTTGGTACTGAAATACAATAAGCATGAATTCGATGCAATAAGAATAATGATAAATGGAAATTTTTATTTTTACTGATGCTACAAAAATTTCTAAACTAAAAAGAAATGTATGCCTCTTTCATATATGTTTTATAAATATATTATGAAAAAACCTCATAAATACCTAAATCAAATCTGTCTTGAAGAAAGATGTATAGTTTTCATTATATTGAAATATTATTTGAATAAAATTTGTAAATTTCTTAAAGAGTAAAAAATATTTGAATACTTCATAAAACTATGGTTTAAGTCATTTTATTCTTCTCTGAAAATAATTATAATATGCCTCGTTTAAATTAGATAACGTTATACAGAAGAAAAATTTCTATTTTATTATTATGACTATTAACTAATTTAATCTACTTACGAAACTCTTTCTCATAAAAAAAAATCGTATAGAGAAAATGAAAAACAATGACATCAGTTCTAGAAACAAAACTTCGAAGAGAATGGGAATGAAAATCCAGCTACAACTCCTCCAAAATAGCTAAGCTTGTTTGTGAAAGCTAGCAAGTTTTAATATTATTACAGTTAACTAATTAAATCTACTTACAAAACTCTTTATCATAAAAAATATTGGATTCGTATAGAGAAAAATAAAAACAATGACATCAGTTCTAGAAGCTAATCTTCGAAAAGAATGGGAATGAAAATCCAGCTGCAATACTACCAAAATAGCTAAGCTTGTTTGGGAAAGCTAGCTCAATTAAGATAGTTAGTGTTAATATTATTACTGTTAACTAATTTAATCTACTTACTAAACTCCTTCTTATAAAAAAATGTTTGGAGAAAAGGAATGACATCAGTTGTAGAAACAAATCTTCAAAAGAATGGGAATGAAATTCCAGCTACTACGCCTCCAAAATAGCTAAGCTTGTTTGTTGAAGTAGCTCAATTAAGATAGCTAGTTTTAATAGTATTACTGTTAACTAATCTAATCTACTTACAAAACTCTTTCTCATAAAAAAAATATTGGATTCGTATAGAGAAAAAGAAAAACAATGACGCCAGTTCTAGAAACAAATCTTCGGAAAGAATGGGAATGAAAATCCAGCTACTACGCCTCCAAAATAGCTAAGCTTGTTTGTGAGAGCTCAATACTACTAACTTACAGAGGCGAACATCATACACTGTTTCATATCAACCACTCACTGATTAGATATTCTACAGAAAATTGCTAAATTTACACAAACAGCTGTTCAAGATGCTTGTAGTTTCTGCAGCAAAAGGTATTATTCTCAGCTTTTTTATTTATTTTTCATTTTTGAAAAACACCATAACGACGCACTAAATCTCGGGAGACAGTACATTTCTAAGTCATTTACTTGCAGGAAAAGTCTTGAGAGAAGCAGCTGCGAGAAAGAAAAGAAAAAAAAAAGTCGCCAACGATGTACATGGTCATAGATGTGAAATGCCAAGGGAGCAAGAAATTTCATCGGTACACTTTTCATCGTTGGAGGGTTGGCGGGCCCTTTGGGGTGCTTACCACGGAAGTCGTCAATGGGATTAGGTTGGAAAACGTGACAAAGATTTTTACCGCGTAGCAGGCACCCTCTTCATCTGATTTGAAACAACAATGATAAAAGAATTTAGCAACTTCAATGGGGACTCGAGGAAATCATCAGAAGGAAACGAGGTTTAAGGAGGGAGGGACCACAAATTTTCAAACCACCGGCATGCATTTTGGAGCCAGGATAACACCATACAGATTGTTTAATGTTACTATTACAGATTTATTCATATGCATGTATATTAATGTAGACAATTATTGATATTAAATAATGAAAAACTAATGATTTTATAATAGGAATTTTTAAACACAAAACGATCACTTTCGAACGGTTATTAAATGATTACTTTCTAGCGGTTATTAATCATAGTCAATAAACAAAAAATAGTCTTCATTCATTTATTGTGCCTCAGCATTTAATTGACATTTAGGCTGCAAAAAAATTACACTGGTTTTGTATTAAAAATCATGCTGGTCATATGGAAAGTAATAATTATGTGAATTAGGACAATTTGACTTCAAGGAGATGCTAGGTCCTGGCATTTCTACAGTAGAATGTTAGATGCTACCTTTATAAAGTATCCAGAATGGAAATTTATACCCAGAAAAACTGCAATTTGACTTGTATCTCTTAAATACAGAACATTAATAAAAAAAAAGGGAAATAATCAGTCTTCAGACACCAAAGAAAAACAATGGTTCCAAGAAATAATTTAGAAAAAAATTTACAAAATACCAGAAACAAAACAAATATTTGCGAAATATTTAAATTAAATATCAAAAGATCTTGTATATTGCTGATAAACAAATTTTTCTAAACTTCAAACACGACGCTGTAATATTGGACAGCAAGAAGAGAATCAAGATATTTGGTCACTTTAATTGTTCTTAGATAATAGCAAGAGAGTACAGTAGAAATTGAATAATATTATTCTAGGGAAAGTAAAAACTGGAAAAAGAGAGTCAATTCCTCTGAATTCCTTTTTTTTTTCGAGCATAAAATTAATAATAATTTTTTAGATTTTAGTTTCATTTATATAATTATGAAGAATTAATAAATTAAGAATAAGGTAATTAATTATAAGAAAAAAGGAGTATTTTATTCAAAATTTCAAATCTAGAATCAAACATAAAATAAGTTTTTAAATTAATTTGAGATATCACATCACTTTCGTCGATATTTATTTTTCTTTCACATAAGTAATAATAAATCAGTATTGCATTTAATAAACTTTGACAATACCTTTATTTGATTTCATTAAGTTATTGATTGCGTTAAAGATTATCCTTAAAATGTTAACCGCAGGTTTATGAAGAAATGTTATTATCCGTTTGTAAATTAAAGGTTGATAATTTAATTTACAAATCATAAAGTATGCGCTTTTCTAATACTAACAAAGCATAGACTACTTATATTATATTAATTTATAACTACGATGATAGTGCATCGAAAATCCTTCTCGATCTCAGAGCATCAAGCGGTAATGCAGTAACAAGCCCTCAAAACAGGGGATATATATCCTATAAACACCTCAGTACACAAAAAAACACTTTTCCATTCCTCCCCACCAAATTTCTCCTATCATGTCTGTATTATACAATGTGTGCGTTCTTCTGTGATGATTTTATTGCCTTTGCAGTCGTACGCCAATCCTTTTATCAATAGAAGTACGCCTTTCTTTTTCTTCCATTTTTTTTCTCTCTCAACTTTCTTTCGTTTTTACTACTGTTTTTGTGCCAATAAGCTCGATAGGAGGTGACGATAGATATGGATTTTGCTGTTCTATCATTCTTCCATTTTCACTTTACAAAATTGAAGAAAAAAAAGTTAATTTAATTTTGCTAGGATTTGAATTCTGTGGTAAGTTTATTTAGATGAATGTCTCATTTTGATGGGTCATGCTGTCTAATTTGAGAAGAACTTTTGTAGTTTTTAATATTGATCAAAAACCAGAAGAAATAAAACCAAGTTCTCAGTTTTAAACATGTACATTTCTTTAGTGACAGGCAACATCAGATTTTTTAAAAACAGATATTTTTAGCTACTATATGTCAGATCAATCAGTTAAATTATACATGAAAATAACCACCCAAACGTGCAATTTTGCAAAAAAAAAAAAAACACGTTTTGAAACTATCAAAGCAAAATGAATTGCTATTGCTGATATGATATATAGGCATTGACACACACAAACAAAAGATAAAATACATATATTCATGTAACTTTCATTATAATAGTCATATATAAATTAGTTTGGGTGAAATATAAATAATTTTCATCAGAATAATTCAAATAGTGCATGGTTTAGTTTCCAAGTTGCTTTCAGATTTAGATAAAATAAACGAATTGTTAATAGTAAATTTATTCTAAACTATTACTGCCATAGAATTTGATTAAAAACTTCTGATTGTATTTTCTAAAAATCTTGGTCTTCTTTTTAATATAAAATTATATATATTTGTTATTACGTCAATAGAGCTCAATAATACGTATATTCAATATAATTAAGAGAAAATCTTATAAATGATAGCCATAATTCGTCTATATGCAGAATATTTAACATGTTTCATCACAATCACACTCTTTATTTCGGTGTGAGTGTGTGTGGGGTGAGTGATTGTATTGATTTTTAAATTCTTTTGAAAATGAATAAAACATAACCTAATCTGACTGAGCTTATTTAACAAATAGATTTTACTACTTAATCTATTTGTTTTAATGACGTGGAAATCTAACGCATTTGTTAATGAAAAATAAGTGTGCATGCATATTAACAAAAAGCGCAGTAAAATTATAAATAATTAAAAACCTTTTTTAACGATATCCTGTATAAACATAAAAGGAAGTCATTTTTGCTAATTTATATTTAACAATCAAAATTATGATCTAACAAACAAATATTGCAAGTAAAATATAATGAACAAGAAGTTTTTTAAAAAATAGATAAGGATTAAATCATCAATAAGAAAAACAAAAAAATTATTAAAAAGGGTCATTCTAAATAAGCAGAACAGTTCTCTTTGAATCAGTTGTCGGCATCAAAACAGAAGAGAAAAGCGAAAGTCTGAATTTTCCATTATTTAATTGATTATTGTTACTTAGATTAAGTCATGACGAATGCCTCTCTCTGCTTAATTGCATTACACATTACTCAAGAAGCGTAGGAAAAGGGACCGTGCCCCATATCTATTTTTCGTCCCGTTGTTCGAGCTCCCCTTTCCCACTCGGCTTCGGGCTGGGAGCTGTCATCGTGCATCACCCGCGTTTGGGGGCCCTGATAAATGAGGGACGAGTCGGGAGAGGAGCACCCTTCATCTGAGGCCCCGTTCTATTCCTATCAACTTGATTAAAAATCTCCCTCAGTCATTGGCTTAATGTCTTTGGAATTCGTAGGATAAAAGGCGTCCATGTTGTTTAATGGCATTCACTTCAGACAAGCGGGAGGGGGGGATAGGGGTGGAGGAATTATCCTCTTCTCTTTTTCTAAAATGTCACCATCTCGACGTTATGAAAGAATTTACATTGAAGATTGCTTGTCCTAAAATGCATGTTGTTTTTCTTTGAATGTCAAGAATGCCATTGAAACGGCTCGGGAAAAACTGTAATTCGTGAAAATCTAACCTGACAGTAAATGTCTGTAATAAGGATATTTGTTTTGAAATGTATTTGACCTTCTATGAAGTATAAGAATGGAACTGATGTGTTATATATATATATATATATATATATATATATATATATAGAGAGAGAGAGAGAGAGAGAGAGAGAGAGAGAAAGAGACCAATAGTTTACCTAATCTAACACAACAGCAAATATAACTTTACACGGTCACAGTGTACTGATAAATTTTAAAAGATCCACGCATATATGTGGCATAGACAAATATTATACATCTCCTTATAAATATAATAGAACTATTCTTTTTTTCACGGAAAAATCATAAGAAATGTTACTAAAGAATTAATAATGAAAGATGTCTGTTTTGTGAAGTCAAATGTTCCTCTTTGAGACTAAAGAATGCTAGTAAAAAAATTGTGGTAACCTAACATGAAGTATAGATAATATCATGCAGTTGTACTATAAAATATAGCCATGACAATCTAACTTGATAGTTCAGTTGTTCCATTATCATTGTTAGGTAAGATTAACTCGCGTCTTATGTTATTGTATAGACACAGTCAGATTAGGGTATTAGAGAGGATATTAAAGTCGGGATTCAAGAAAATGACATATGTAAGAAAATAATTTTCTACGTTTATATATATTAAATTACTATTAAATATGGCTTTTATTTAAGATCGTAAAAGAATTTCTTCAGAGTTTTGTACGCTGCTTTCGTTTAAGAATGTATATCTACATATCTCAATAGTGTAATCACCTAAGGGGATAAAAACTGGGAAAAAAACTTTAATAATAAAAAAAATAAAAACTTTCAATAACGTGATGTATTGACTATGAAAATAAATATTAAATGGCTCATTTTCAATAAAATTTAAATAAAACGATAAAAGATATGGGAGCTAAGAATAATTTAATTCTATAAATTATATCAGTGTTTTTGAGAGGGTTTATAAAAAATTTTGTAGAGCTGTTTTTGACGGAAGCAGAGTTTTGAAACCGAAGCTCTGTTTCCGGTTAGAAAACTTTTCTTGCAACACCAAAGCTGCCAAAAAGAGGAAACGAAATCTTGTTAATCATTCTAAGAAAACCTTAATTAAAAATAACTACTTAGCAAACTTTAGTAAAATCATTCGAATCAAAATGATATTTTTTATTGCTTTCATATAAAAATAATGAAGATTTTAAAACAAGTTTTCCCTGATAACAAGTTCTGTTTTTGCACTCATTATTTTAAAGTAACTTTTTGAAGTTATTATACATTTATATTAAACATTTATCTATATAAAAAAAATATACAATCAATTTCTGCCATTAAAAAAAAGCCGTTAATTTATCATGGCAACCGCGTCAATAGTTCTTTAAAATTATTCCACTGCAAAGTAAAGATAAAGAAGATACACCATAAAAAAAACATTGAAATGTTCAAAATCATTCATTTCCTCCCACAGAATAAAGAAGGAACACAATGAACTCAAAATAATAAATTGAATAATAAGGAAATTGCTGTCGTTTTTATCAATGCCCTTTCGGCAGGACTTTTCTGGATTCTTATCTTCAGCGCACACATCTGAAGGAGAACGGCACTTTAATTCGCACAACTTAAGATTCAATTACGACTCGGGCTTATTTCTAAAACCCAGCCACCACCTTTTCAATTTGGAAGAAAGAAAAAAGAAACAATAATGAAAGAAAGGAAAAAAAATCATTCTTTATATATTTTTCTTTTATTTGTGCCGCTTCATTCATAAAAATGAAATCATTCAACTTTTAACACAGAGATGTCCCTTTTTTTTTAAAAAAAAAGAAATATTTCGGAGACATTATACTATTGAAGGAGAAACAAGACTTTTTAAGCCTGTCTATCACGTTTCACTAATGTCGTTAATAACAGGAGAAAAAATGAGAAAGGAATAAAAAAAAAAGGGTCTCTCTCAATCCGGAGAATGATTCAAAAGGAATTGTTCTGCTTCACTGTCACCGTTATCGACAGAACTTACTCCTTCCTCTCTCGACTCTGTCCCCATATAACTCCCCCCCCACTCTTGGAATTCGGTATTTTTACTTTGCTGAGATTTATGAAGAAAGAAAAAGATAGAAAAAAGTGTTTGTGGAAGAGTGTTCGGGGGCCTTGTGTTTTTTGGTTGAGAATTGGCTTGATCCCCGATTTTACCGCTTACATGCAATCACAGTGCAATGATTGGGGAATGTTTCGGTTTTGAAATCTGAAGAATGATGATATAAATTTGTTGAAAGACTGTGACATAAAAATTCACTTTTGAAGTGAGCACTGAAATAATAAAAAAATAGAAAATAGCTCAAGCAATGAACAAAAATTGTTGACATTCGATATATGCAGAGAAAACGCGAAATATATTGAATATTAATTTTTCTACACTTTATTTCCTTTTATTTAATAATTTTAACAATTCACAGCTTCAAATGATAATACTATTTTTTTTTAGAAATTCACAGCTTCAAATAATAATACTTTTTTTTTTTAACAATTCACAGCTTCAAATAATAATACTATTTTTTTAGCAATTCACAGATTCAAATAATGATACTATTTTTTAACAATTCACAGCTTCAAATAATAATACTTTTTTTAACAATTCAGAGCTTCAAATAATAATACCATTTTTTTAAACAATTCACAGCTTCAAATAATAATATTTTTTTTAACAATTCACAGCTTCAAATAATGGTACTTTTTTTAACAATTCACAGCTTCAAATAATGGTACTTTTTTTTAACAATTCTCCGCTTCATATGATAATACTTTTTTTTTAACAATTCACAGCTTCAATATAATGATACTATTTTATTTTTTAACAATTCACAACTTCAAATGATAATACTATTTTTTTAACAATTCATAGTTTCAAATAATAATACCCTTTTTTAAAACAATTTACAGCTTCAAATGGTAATAAAAATAAACGAAATCGAGTCAGGATAATGAATTTTGTTAAGTTCTAAATTCAGTCTATGCTTCCAATTTTGTGAAGTAACTGCACAAAGGAAATTCTAAAAATTCAATGAATAATTTAGGTCTGGCCAAGCGAATTAAAAACTGTTTAATTTTAACTGTTTTAATTTTAGAATTATAAAATCTAAATCTAATAAAAAATCTAATAAATCTAATAAAGAATCTAAAAAATCTAAATAAGTAGTTATTTACTTTTTAAAACAAGATCAAGGAATATGCCGGCCTTTAATGTGACATTGAAATAAAGATCATTTTGCCCAAATAGTACTTCAAGTAATTGTTTCAATATTTTCAACAGAGGTCAGTATTATTTTTTTCGCAATATTTTCTTTGATTCAGAAATTGATTCTGTCCATTAATAAACAAAAGATTGAAAACGGCTATCAACGACTTTTGTCGGACAAACTAAGATTTATTAACATATACTAAATTCCGATTCGAAGACCATTGTAATTGAATTATTGCATATTTTGTTGTAGTATATTTAGAAAATATTATTTTAGAATAGCAAAATATAGCATAAGTATTTATCACTGAAAGTACTTCTTTAAAACAATTATTTCCCTGTTTCTAATGAAATATGGGAAGTCAAATAGTTTTTTTTTAAAACCCTTATTAAATACGAATATAGAAAAAAAACCCGACAGAACGATGAGAAACAATTCTAAAATTTTTTATGACTTCTGAAATCGGAACGACAAAAGAATAGAATGCTCCTTTTTCTTTTCCAATGAAGAATCACCTTTCTGGAACATTAAATGTTTTAAGAATGCTAATAAAAATTAACTTATTGTTATTTAATTTTGGTCATTAGTTAATAAAAAAATCACTTAATGAAAGAAAATAGCTTTCTTATGATTAAAAATTTAGCAAATCAAATCAAGAGTTTAAAAAACTAAGGCAGATAGACTAAGAAAATAAAAAGAAATAGTAGAACATAGTTTTTTAAAAAATCCAAAATTTCGAAAGGAAAGAACAAGCACCCTGTGATGCTCTAAATGATGAATCGGCCCCTGTTTGGAGAGGCAGCACACCGACGTGGAATGAAAAAAAAAGTGCTGTCACAGCGGGTGTTTTGAAGAAAACTTACGTGAGGAAAGCACTCATCTATGTCGGTGTGCAAAAAGAGTCGAATCCCTGTGATATTTGGCACGCTGCTCTAAAGAATATGCAGTTTTGCTGTCCTGCTGTTCATCCACAGTCGCATTTCTATTCTCTTTCTTCACACGAACGTTCCGTGTGACTTGTCATCCTCTGCTCTGTTTCCTGTGATTTTTTTGTAGTCTCTAACCTAGCACCTTTTTTTTGCTACCGATCTCTTTATAAATAATAAAAGTTATCATTTTGAATGATTATAATCTAGATTTTACAATTAAGTCGAAGCTTTTGGATTTTATAGAAAGTTTGTGACGACTGCGAAATCTCAATTATTATTCCTTTGTCGAATATATGTCATCCTAAACTATAATTCTGCTTTTTCAATAAGTTAAGAGCTTTAAAAATGCCTTATTATGCCATAATAAAAATAGAGTCGCAGAATCACAGTCTCTCATAATAATGAAACGCGGTTTTTCAAAATTTAATGCAATTTTAATTCATATAAAATTTGGTTTGTTTTTTTCTTCAATTCTAAGGATATATGGCTATCTTCTATTTTATTTTGAAACCTAAAGAATCTAGAAGGAAAAAAATCTGAAAAGCACAGCGTAGTATGAGAAAGTAATGCGAAGTTAAATGGGACGAACGTAATAAAAATAGAACCACAGAGTCACTGTCTCTCAAAATTATAAAACATGGTTTTTCAGAATTTAATTCAATTCTTGCTCACGTGGCATATATCTATTATTATCTTTTAATCTAAGGATACATGCCTATCTTTTATTTTATTTTGAAATCTAAAGAATCAAGAAGGAGAAAAAGTCTGAGAAACACAGAGTAGTATGAGAAAGTAATAATGTGCTGTTAAATGGGACAAGCGTAATAAAAATATACCCACAGAGTCACTGTCTCTCATAATAATGAAACATGGTTTTTCAGAATGTTATTCAATTCTTGCTCATGTGGCATATATCCATTATTGACTTTTAGTCTAAGGATATATCCCTATCGTCAATTTTATTTTGAAATCTATGAACAATCTAGACGGAGAAAAAGTCTGAGAACCATAACGTAGTATGAGAAAGTAATGTACAGTTAAATGGGACGAAAGCAATAAAAATAGAGCCACAGAGTCACTGTCTCTCAGAATAACGAAACATGGTTTTTCAGAATGTAATTCAATTCTTGCTCTTGTGGCATATATCTATTATTGTCCTTTATTCTAAGGATATATGTCGATGCACTATACTATTTTGAAATCTATGAAGAATCTAGAAGGAGAAAGTTTTAGAACCGCCGCGTAATATGAGAAAGTAATGTGAAGTTAGATGTGACGTGGAATGAGTAGTCACTTTTCTGTGACTGTGGCGTCAAGTTATTTCCCCTATTGGTATTTACTTGAAAGTTATTTTATATTAATACATAATTTTGATGATTATTTATTTATTTATTTAAACATTTTTTTAGAGATTACAATGTCTTAATACAATCCACCTTATTATGCTATTACTTTTGTAATATCCAGGACTGCAATAATTTTTTTTTATTTCTGTGAGGAAAGAAAGTTTTTCGATTAGAAGATTTTCAGTTAACTCTCTTAAAGGAGTATTTTCAATCATTTTAATGATAGGAAAACTGTGAATGTTTTAATAATGCCGATTTGATAACTCAGTGTAAAAGAAATTGGAATATATATACCAGAAAACTTGAAAACAATTATTTTAATCACTGGAGGGCAAGTTTTTATTCTTCACTGATCAGATATGAGTATGATTACAGATATGAGTTTACTTTTTATATTTTATGTTAAATATGAAATAATTTTATTTCTTATTTAATTTTATACATTTTTTTAGTCTTCGAATATGTTTGTTTAGTATTACAACAGAAAAAAAAGAAGGAAATGAAGAAGAAGAAACGATTACGTTCATTGAAATACATTCATAGAAATTCAGTAAATAAATTTCTATGAATTAAGTTATTAAATTATTTCTTGACTTAAACAATTTTTGGAGAAATGCAGAAGGTATAACGAAAAACCAAGACCCCTTTTAATTAAATATCGTCAACTGGAATCAGAATTTGCATTCAAAAGACATTAACTGCACTATAATTTAAGTCTTTATAACGCTTTGCTAGAAAATAAAAAAAATTAATGTATAACTTTTATGATTAATGATACTTGATCTGAGATAAACGATTCCGATTATTCTAATAGACGCTTATAATCATCGATGCGTATAAACAATATTTTGTTGTTCGAGAGCATAGGTTATGAAATGCACTCTCAGTAAAAGATGAGAGAACATCTTATTTGCTACTTAAAGAGGAAAAATGGATACACAAATTGCCGTTGGGTGAATAGGATTTTATAGTCGTTATTTCCTTCCCTTTGAAAGAGTTCACTTAATTTACGACGATGACGTAATAGGATGCCGTTTGGGACGAATGGTTTCATGGCCAACTCGAACGTCAAACGTTTGTCTTTCTTATCCAAAATACTGGTTAACCTTATAAAGAATTGTTTGCTATCATTCAAGAATTTTCAAGTTCGCGTATTTCCAAAATTGGTGAAGTTGACTGAAATTAATTTCTTTCAAGACACTTAAAAAGAAATTAATTTCGTTCAAGACTAACATAAAAATAAATAAATAAAATTTAAAATTAGAATAATCATTCTTGTTAAACTATCTGTACATTTTATAATTCATTTTCGTACAAATATTTCACCTTTAATATTAACCAAATACAGAGAAGGTTCTGTAATATTCTTTATTTTATTTGAATTTGATAGAATAATAAAATTATACAACAAAATAATATAATACACGTGTTTGATAACGATCATATGGATCTTTCCTATAATATATGATCTATTTATTTCAGACTTCGTGAAATTATTGTATAAGACACCAGCCTAAGTACACAAAATTAACTAATATTCCTTTATTAGATGATTAAGTATTTCAGAAGGCATAATTATAAAAAAAAATATCTTTCCCCATACGCTGCTATTTGACTTAAAATGGACTAGTAATAAAATATTTAATTTTGACAAAACTTTTATTAATTTATCTAAAGGTAGTTTCGTGATTGTATTTAAGAAACAGTATATTTTTTCATCTTATATTATTAATTTGAATGTAGAAAAGGGGGTCTCAAATTGCTGTATTGCTACTTGTAAAATACAGCTTATTAAAATTTTATTTTATAAACGACTACCATTGAAACAATTCTCATAATTATTTCTAAATAGAAACTTAGTTATATTTATATTATATCATGATAATTTTCCTGACTGATGCACAAAATATTCATAAAAACACCATGCCCTTCTAACTGAATTTCAATTAATTTATCTGTAAACTTGAGTAAAAGTCTTCGTTTTTAGTTGAACATCTTCACCATGATGCTATACGTCGAGAGGCAAGCAATACAAATCTTTCCAGCCGAAAAAGGACAACTAAATTCATTCCTAAACCGCAAGAATCCCTGACATCCAAACTGTTATTATCTTCTTGATTTGATGGTTCATTAATGTAGATTCACGACTTCTGTAACTTCACTCAGAGCTCTGCTGCCTCTCATATTACACGCATATCCTTATTAACGATATCGCGACTTCCCCAATTAGGATCTCTCTCTCTCTTTTTTTAAGCTGCAAAGAGTGCTTAAAAAAGAGAGAGAGAGGGAGAAAGAAGTCTTGGGTCTCTCTTGGGAGATAAGGGGGCGCGGCGTCCTATTTTTGAAAGCACAGCTGTGGAGATCTAATGGACCTTGTTAAATGCGCTTATTTGCAGTACACGGCACCACAGTCACCGTTTAGCTGCAGGCGAGAGTACTTTTCCTGATCCCTCACACGATTAAAGGCGAAAATGGATATAGATATATACATAGAGCACTACGTACACTTTTTTTTACACAGTTGCTTGCCTTCCTGCCGTAGAGAGGAGTTAGATTACACTCACAGATAGGAGGTTCGAGTGGATTTACCTTTTAGCTTCATTTTCCCTTGCTAAGTCGATAAATATATAGCAAGAAATCGTAAACTGTACACCATTCTATTACCTTTTAGCTTCATTTTCCCTTACTAAGTCAGTAAATATATAGCAAGAAATCGTAAACTGTACACCGTTCTGTACACTGAACAATTTTGAGATGCCAAATATTCTCCTCGCTCCTGCTTCATATAGACATCTTTTTCAAGATTAGTATGAAGCTAAGTCATTCAATTAGGTCAGAATTTTAGTTTCATTTAATTATATTTAATCCCTGCCCATTTTTTTTTTCAAATTACACAAGATCTATTTCTGATCAAAAAATGGAACTTTTGAACTTTTGAAAGACAGTCAACTAAAGCAGAATGTCATTTAATATACACCCATTTGAGGATTGAGAAAAATTGGAAAGAAATGAAAGCCATAAAAGTGTTTTTACAGTGTCATTGCTAACATAATAGCTCATGCAAACGAGTATGCAACTTGCAAATGTTGAAATTATTCAATAGTGTCAGTTCATCTGACAACTTTGTTATCATGTCAGAATATCCGCAGGGGAAAAACAATTTTTTTTAATCTGCACGAGCATTTCAAAAAGTCAGCTTTTAATGACGCGCTGCATTGTATTAACATAATCTCTCACTAAAAATATAAGTTAATGACTACGGCAAATAAAACCTAGAAAAATGTCATTTTGATCACGTGATTATATGAAATGAAATAAATAGGAAATGTGAAATTTTTTTAAACAATCATTGAGGGACAAAGTTTTCTTGGATCGTTTGCAATACTAAAGTGACATTAAATGAAACAATTTAAATGATTAAAAATATAATTTAACTCGTACGATCATGTGATGTTTGGCCGTTCAAGAAATTATGTTCTAACATGATACATTGAAGTATGAAGAGCAGATATCATTTTAATCTTTTTTTATTATTGTCCTATTATCGCAGCATGAAAAATCAAGATTGCTGTGACTTTTCATAATTGTATGAGCAAGTTACATCTTCTTTACACAAATATGTAATATTTTATCATAAACGTTTTACTGTCGGCTTTCTGGCACAGAGGTAGAGCGTCTTCCTCGTGTTCTAGGAGTGCCAGTTTGGGCATGGCTGTTTTTCTGAGTGCTATCTAAGATGTGTGAATGTTCCCTCTTTAAAAAGGGGCTGTGCTAGCAAATGTGGTGAGTGTGTAGCTAAGTCGAAATCATGGGCCTAGTTGGCTACTTCAAAAGCAAGAGACGCTCCTTTCGGCTTAAATCTGCTGCTGCATCAGCGGGGGAATTGTCCATAGGCAAGTGTCATAAGTAACAGCAACAGAATTTTATTGTGTTAATCGAGATGTCGACTTATACAACGATCTGTAATAAAATACAAATATTATTTCTCATACCAATCCTTATTTAGAAAATCTAATTTTAAGTATAAAATCAGTTCTGGGGGCTCTAAGAATTCACTCACAAAAACAGTCATAAGAGGGAGAGAAAGAGAAAAAACATGAATGGACAAGAAGTAAGGGATCGACGAAGTTATATTATCGTCTGCCGATGATGGAGAGCAGAAATGGAAATCATCCGAGATGAGCTGTCGAAGGCTTAAAAGATTTATCTGGACTCTTTTTGGCTAAACATCCATAATTTATGAGCATGGCGCCCAGATAACAAGTTCTTTCACGGAAGAGGGAGACAGCGGAGAAAAAGTGACCCGATATATTTCGGGACGGAGACACTAAAACAGTGGGGTTTTGTTTGGTTTGTTACTGTCGTAACGACAGTGATCAAGTATTAATGAATTTGGAAGGATTTCATTTACTCTTTTCGTGGTGTAATTCATAGTGTGTAAATAAGTTTTTTTAATTGTTTGATTTATAATTTGATCAGGGCTTTTTTTAAAATGCTAGTCTTACTATGTCAATTTCTTTTCAGATATTTAAGCAAGTCTTAAAAGAAAAAGCGCATATTATCAGCAGTGGATCTAATTAAAAAAATAATGATTATAATAAAAAGGTTCATTAAAGCACTCTTCTACAATTTAACTGTATTTAGAAATAAGTTATAAAATCGAGATAGAATATAGGCTGGTGCTCGTTAAACCTGTAGTGGTCACAAAGTCCTCTATGTCGAGAGTAATACCATTGGGGGTACTGGGTCAGAGGTGATCGCCCTCTAATTCAGATCTAAATTACGATCTGTGGATGAATGAATGAATGAAAATGCATGATTGAAAAGAGTTGTGATGTATGTGTAGATAAGTCGTACTCTTCGCCCTAGTCGGGACTACTGAAAAACTAGAGACCCTCAATCGATTTAAATCACTGACAGGCCTGTCATCAAACTTGAAAAGTGGCATAAGTAACAACAACAATTATAAATCTGCTTTAAAGGAAAACAGATATTTGAACCGTTGCCATTCCTCTTCAAACTTTCATATTATGTAATATTCGTTTCGGTATCCTCAAAGGATCACTCTTTGATGATTCTATCTCACTAAGGGGTAAAACGACGAAAAACGGGTGCATGTCCGGAATACAATTTAAATGCAAACATCTCCTTCGTTCTTCCTCTCACTCCCATTTTGTCGAATTAAAAACATTCTACCACATGATTTTAGGTTTCAGAATTTGTTGGCAAACAATAGATGAGGGGGTGTTTACATAAAGATAACAAGACCTTCGACAGATTTTTGCACATTTGAGTTAGAAACCCAGTCTCTTTCACAAACCAACCACAGTAAATACATTTAATGATTGAAGTATGTGCTGTTGTCATTCCTTTAACTACTTATGTACCAAAACAAATTCAAATAAAATAAAATATTTTCACAAAAAGAAAGATTAATGCAGAAAAAGAATCTTAATTATAATGCAGCATTATAATTAATAATTATATAATTATAATAATTAAATAATTCTTTTTTGAAAGAGGTGAACAATTCTGACAGCAACCAGTTTAAAGTCAAAATCATTTTAAAGATAAAAAGAAAAAAAAATGAAATCTACGATTGAAAATTTCAAGTTATCATGTGAGAACATTATTAATCTTAAGATATTATTTGTTTTAATTAATTTAAGTCATTAACCAGTTTAAAACGGTTTGAAACAATCACGGGACTTTTCAATCGGTTTCTATCCTCCTATATATATATATAAATTTTAAACTTTCATTTTTAATTTTTCTAGCTTGCAAACAATGTTTTGGAGCAACAGCTTTTGATGTCACAGTTCTACTTCAACCTTTTAAAAACGCATCTGTTGTGAAGAAGCATACGTAATAATAAAGCAATAATGGTAAAAGCTAGTCAACCTTTTGAAAACGCATCTGCATTCAAAGAAACCTACATAATGATAATGAAATACTGGTGAAAGCAGATAAAAAATATATGTGATTAAAAGCTGTTGATGAATATTTTCATTCATGCTTTATTCATTGCCTACACGATTTCGAGTTTCAATTAATTATTGCTTTTAATTATTTAAAAAACTGTAACGAAAACAACATGTTTTGACATAATAATAATAATAATAAAATTGCAATATTGAAAAAAAAAACCAGTTTAAATAAATTCTTCAACCGATAATTTCCGGTGGTCTATAATTTTAATTTTTGCTAGTAAATTTCGAAGACACCAAAACCTCCTAACCAAAACAACATCATGTTCTCACATGATTAAAAAAAAAAAGAAGAGGGAAATAATTTTAAATTTCGTGATAGATACTACTACATAAGACTGGGAGAGTATACGCGAAGGTATAAAATATGTTCCCCATGGCCCTGGGCGGAAAGCACAAGAATTGCTTAACCATGAGGATATCCAGTCGAGCGGGACGGCGTAAGTGTGAGAGTGTGAAAGTCAGATAAGGGGTTTCCTTCTTTACGATATTGAGTAAGGATTAGATGTCGGATACGCGATGAACTGTGTCCTTCCGTTGAATACCGTCCTCAGTTGCCTAGGAAATACCAAAATCTCACTTTGCAAGGCTTCGGATCACTAGGATCAATACGTAGGTGATGTAGATTATTTCTTTCTCTTTTGCCTGAACAAAATAATAAAGAATATTGATAGAGAAGAAGTTATACAAAGATTCTCTTGTATTAAATATTTCGAATTTTCTATCACTTCCATTTCTTTTATTTAATTAATTATTCCTATGTTTGAAGAATACGAAAATAAGTGCTCGTTTCTGTCTCGATTCGATTCAATAGAATTTAATTTTTTCTTTAATTATATTTTTTAAACAAAAATTGTATAGATAAAAAATAAAATAGAGTATTTGGAACTTAAATTTTTAGCTAAAATAAATTAAAAACATGAATTGTTTAACTGAAGTTTCATTCTTGAAAATCGCTTCCTTACCATATTAAAAAATGGTAAGATATCTTCCTTGCATAAATCATTTTATGATAATTTTATAAAACAAAACAATTAAATATTGCTAAAAAGGGATAAAATTGGTAGTAAATTAGAGATAATTTACCACACAGAATAGCATTATTGTAATTTAATGCATATAATAATGTATTTTAACAAATTAAATGTATATACATATTTTTTAAATGTAAATATTGTTTATTAAAATATGCATTTTAAAATAAATGTTGACCTTATTATTTTTGAAAAAACTTATTATTTCAAATTTAGCAAATTTAATACTTCATATGCACTCTCTATTAATTATGAGAATGTTTTTAAATGCAAATGAGTAAAAATTAGGAGAAATTTAATGTTAAAAATGAGGCCTAAAAATTCAAAAATCGTCTTACGTTTGATTTATATAGTATTTTTTCTAAAAAATTTAAAAGAAAAAAAAAGGCTAAGCAAACGTAAGCTAAAAGTTAAGTTATTATAAAAAGCTAAATTTTATTATGTTCATTCATTTAACAATTAATAATTTTTCTTTAAGTTGTTAATTATTTTTTAATTGAATTATTTCAATTTTATAACTGAAATGGTGGCAACAGAGATAAAAAAAAATCAATAATAAATCCGAGAAAAAAAATTCAAATGCCACAACTCTATAAAAACATACAAATCTTTAACATTAGAAAAATTAATAGATACAACACAATTATGGATTTTTGTGATATTTCCCCTTTAAATCGCGTCCTATCGATAGGCGTTTTCTCCTATTTTTAAGTAGCCGAGATTCTTTATGTTATCACATTTTTTTAAGCATAATATTCCATCTATTTTATTAATAGTATAAAATGTCAAAGTAATAACTACCATTCACTAATTATTTTCATAACGCTGAGATTATATTTTCTGCCACCAAAATAAAAATCGAATTTTCATGATTTAACAATTAAATAAAAATCGATATCACAAAATTATTCCATTCAAATATTAATACATGCCTAACGAACTGTCATTTACTGAGCAAAAAAAGAGCAGGACAGAGTCTAGGACACCTAAATATGTCCTCAAATTTTGTAACCGAAGCTCCTACATTCCTCCTACACGAAGAGCAGGGAGCTACGAAAGCGGAAAGATAGCGGATGCTGGTTGTTTTTCTTTCTATTTCGGAATGTTTGATCCCAGGGTGGGAAGTCAAGCTGTAACCACGTGGGGGTCACCCCCGGATGCAGCACAGAGGAGGACAGGGACAGATAAAAGAAATGGTTTCTAAAACTGCAGCATTACGAGACGCATTGTAGGAGCTTTTTTTCTCGCAACGAAATTATCAACGAATAATATTCATTCAGACGTTCTAATTTATAAATCACGATTTTTGATAAATTTGATTAAAAAATTATCTAATTTTTTTGTTTGTTTGTTAACAAATAAATCAAAAAGGAAAACCAGAATAAGCATTTACGTTTAATTTTGGATTTAAAAAATTCTACATCCATAATCATGACGTAAATTTAGAAATATAACATTAAAAAAATGTGTGTGTTTTATATTCACTGTTTTTTAAACATATATTTAAATACTGTTATATGTTTTATATTTTTACGCCGCTTTATCGCCGTCCCAACTCATTCTTAATAACTGTAATTATAAAATGCTCCATTTATATAAGTTCTAAAATTAGAATTTTTTGAGAGCAAACAATTTTAATTAGAATTTTCTGAGAGCAAACGATTTTAATTAGAATTTTCTGAATGCAAAAGGTACTAATTAGAATCTTCTGAAGACTATGGGAACTGTGATATCAATAACTTAGGAACTATTTCTTATTGATTAATTAATTAAAAAGTAAGTACCCTAGTGTTAATTTAAATGCAAATTAAAAAGTAATCCTACTTGCTTTTAAATATTGAATGGACTCTATGAAGGACATGGAATTTATTTTGTTTCCCAAACCAAAAGAGAAAATTTTTTCAGTGAATTTATTTCAATTAATATTAACTCAATTATATTTTAGACAGTCAGCACGCTAGGCGACGATTAATGATTTTTTTAATGGAACAACTACTAGCATGTACATTAAACACATAAAATAAAAAATTCATGATTAGCATTCAAGACAATTTGAAATATTTTTCTCCTCAATAGGGTAATTTTAAAATGTAATCATTGTTTTCGATACTACAGCACAATATTTAAGGTATTATCATCTTTAAAACTGTAAAATTATTATTTTTAAATTGATTGTGTTAGTAATATTAAATGTGTAATAATCAGTGAATAATGTATTAATAATGATTGTATTAGTAGCATCAAATGTGTAATAATCAGTTTTTATTAAAATTTCAATGATTCATCTTTCTGCTTATATTTCTTTCTGTGTTAGTTATTTGTTAGTTGCACAACTGGCTCTTTGCTATATTTTTACTCTTAAAGATATTAATTGAATTGAGTTAAAATTAAATAAAATTTCCAGGGCATCTTTATCTAATTATTCATAATTTTAAATTGAAAATGAGCGAAAATTTGAATCAAAAATGAATTTAAATAAAATGAATTAATATTTTTCGTCCATATATATATATATATATATATATATATATATATATATATGATAAAATGAAGACAACCTGTATCTGGGCAAAATTTTGAATATCCCCTCTTTTGATACTCCGCAGAAGAAATTGTTGTAATTATCTACTTCAAGTTTGCAAAATTTCTTAAGTTGTGCAATTTTAATTCTATTCATATTCCCCCTAAAGACATTTCTCTAATTTCTAACTAACAAAATTATGATTAGTTAGGCCATTCCTTTAACGCTGAGCAGAAGAAATTGGAGTTAAGTCAAAAGTGAATCATAAGACTTAAGAGCGTCGCGGTAATTTCAATCTGAAATCCTCAAAGCATCTTGAAGGTGGAGAAAATGAGTGAGGTCCCAAACAAAGTAAAACGAAATATTTAGATGATACGTTTGCTAAATGACTATGAAGTTACCTAAATCGATTCAATTAATACAGTTGAGCTGCATTTAATCAATATATGCTTATGAGCAATGTATTGTTGTAACGATGTAATTCTTGGAAATAAAATGATAAGATTGTTTTGTGCCGTAAGAGGAGAAAAAAATAACGATTTAATGCAAGCTGAGTAAATAACGATTCAGAGGAAATACGTTTCAAAGAGAGGAAAGCCTCAAACCGAAAAGGATTAATTGCAATAATAATAAATTAACACAATAATTATAGTTTAAAAATAAATTATCTTATTCTCATTGATTCAAACGCAAAGATATAATCTTATTGCAATGCCATAATTCCCAACTAAATCAGTGATATTAAAAAAAATCGTGTTGCAATGCCATAATTCTTAACTGAATCAGTAATATTTAAAAAAATCTTGATGCAATGCCATAATTCCCAACTAAATCATTAGTATTAAAAAAATATTGTTGCAATGCCACAATTCCCAACTAAATCAGTAGTATTAAAAAAATCTTCTTGTAATGCCATAATTCCTAACTATATCAGAAGTATTACGAAAAAAGAGTTACAAAAAAATTCAGTAAGGAAACAATTACACTCGAATTGCAAAATAAACAAATAAATAAAAAAGCGATTAATTAAACACACTCTATGCAAAGTTATAACTAAGTAACATCTATCGGTCACAGTTACGGATCACGATATAAAAAATTATGTAAATGAGTAAGTAAGCAACTATTGATCATTAAAAAAACAACGACAGAACTATGTACATAATTACAGCTAACGCCTTTTAAACAAAAGTAAACAATATGTCTGTAGGAAAGATTAATCTCCATTAATAGCAATATAATTAAATAAAGACATCGTAAGTGAAATCATAAACAACCGAAATAGCATTTCTTTGTGGTAAGGATGGACAGCGTTTTCTTTTAATACAGAAAGCTAAGTTTCTCCTCTCTCTATTCATTAAAAGAATTAGAAACGGTTTAATTATTAGATCTTCCCTCGTGTTCCGATATGTTGTGGCCAGAGGCTAAACCGACAACGCCCAGCAACGAAGCGAATTTCTGGACATACCTGTATATGTGCTTGCCCTACTAAGTAGTTCATTAGTGATCGCGCTTTGCTTTTCTTTTTTCACGTTTTACAATTTTTCTTTTTTACTCTTTTTTTCTCCCCTTCTTTATTCGTTTTTGTTTTTTTACACCAGACTTCATCTAAAAGCCCCGATAAGAACATATATTGTTAGTCACGCTACTGAATCGGAGTTTCTCACATTTTTATAATTATTTTTGTTTTATTGCTTTGGCTTGGCGTTATCAGCAAAAGTGCACCCAAGTGAGCGGGAGAAGAGAAAAAAAATCGCCAAATTTAACGCGCTATATGATTTTTTCCTTGTTTTAAACGAATTAGTGAAATGAGATTGGATACAAGTGTTTTAGACCAACTTGGTTTAAATGATATAAGTTATCAATACTAACTTTTTAAAAATAATACTTAATTATATTTTACAAAACAATTTAATGTAAATACTGTTCTCTATAGCTACTGTCGACAAAGTAATTTCATTTTAAATTATTTAGTAAAAAGAAATTTGATTTAAATGTTAATAATATTCAATACCATTTCTTAAGTACTTTTTAAATCTAAGTTGATTTCCAAAAAAAAAATTTATTTTTAAAAGAATAAAAAATGCAAAGTAATTAAAATTATAAAGGTAAATCAGTTGACCACGTATTTAAAAATAAAAAGTTATTTAAATAATCGGTTTTTTTTTTCTTTTTTGAAATTTTAGAATCGCACAGTAATTGCTTGGTTCCAGAAATACACAATTTTTTAAATCCAGAATTGATCATCTTTTAGAAAATAAAAATCGAATAATAATAAGTATCGCTATTGACTTTCACGATCCCTTTTCAAATTTGATGTAAATTTACGTATTCAGATTTAATACTAATACAGCTTTTGAAAAATAAATAATTAATAAAGGACCTACTAACATGGGAGAACCTGATGCTGTTTTCATTAGGAGGTTTTGAATAATTGAAGACAACGAATAATTGATGCTGAAATAGAGTAGGCGATGAGCATAAATGACATCTTTTAATCGCATATATTTTTTTTACCTTCGTTTGCCAATATTACATCATTATTGTGTATGCTTCTTAGAAAGCTGATGAGTTTTTAAAAGGTTGGTCTGCTTTTAACAGTATTGCTTTTCAAGCTGACTTAAATTAATTACGGCAAATAATGACTTAAAAATAATAACACTCTCACATTTTAACTTGAAATTTGCGATCGTACATTTCATGAATGTTATTTTTTTAATTATTGCTTTTAAAAAAGATGCATTCATTTCAAATTGCTGAGAGCATAAATAATCTAGCTAAATACTAGTTAAGATATTTTCTTTTTCTCCAATAAGATAATAAGACATTCAAATAAAAAAAATTAAAAGAAGCTGCTAAAATATTTTGTAAGTTTTATTCCCTTCTTTCCTACAAGTCTCTTTTGCACAACTTATATTTCATTATACGGATAGAGGTTACCATAAAATATACAATACTTCTGACGGAAACGAATAAAAATTGAAAAGAATAGATATATTTGGTCCCTAATCTTTAAATAAAAATAGTACAAATAAATTTAAAAAAACTATAAACTGATTAGCATAGAAATGAATAGCTTCTGTCATGGTAATTCGGTTTCGTGGAAAAGTACGTAATTTGCTCCATTCTTGAGAAAGAAAGCAAAAGATATCATTTAGTAATTTCTATTTGCAAGTTAATGTGTCTATTAAAAATGTGATTGAATATAAATGTGCAAAACAAACATTCATGCAAGCAGTTAACTTTCTATAACTCTCTTTCGTCGTTGGGCTCTAAGATTGGTGTATAATGCACTTGCTTTGTTTTCATTTATCTCATATTGTGATCTCTAGTCATATCCTGTCTGTTCCATCTGAACTATCTCCCTACAAATCAAGTAAGCACGAGTGACCGACCACTTGATTGATTGGATTTTAATAGCGCCTATAAGATTATGGTGGTCAACAGACCGTATTTTCTTTGATAATCCCATCTAACATCAATAGCTTTTGTGTATTATTCATTTAGATCATGTAGAAAAAATAAAATAAAATGGATGCAATTTTGATATCCAAGAATGAAATTTGAATGCCCGAAGACCTTCAACCTGATTGACAAAAGGTTACTTTGGACAACTGAATTCACAGAGTATAAGATGCTACACGAAGATAGCTTAATAAAGAGCTCTCCTTCAGCGTATTTTAAGATACGCCGAGATAGAAGTTGTTCAGATTATTCCATAAAAAGTAAAAGATAACTAGTACAAGGTGGTTAACTGGAAAACTAGATGGCTGGTTTGGATTAAAGATTCAGAACGATATTACATGGTTCAAGATAGCTTCAGTGTATTAATCATTTGGATCAGACAAAAAAATTGAATGCTACTTTGATTAATAAGAATGAAATTAGAATGCCTACAGATCGTCAACCTGATGTTTCAAGGTTACTTTGGACAACAGAATTCATTAAAGTATATGATGCTACATGAAGATAGCTTAATAAAGACTTCCCCTTCAGTATATATTAAGATATCGGAAATACAAGGTGTTCATCTTATTCCATAAAAATTAAAAGATAACTAGTACAAAGTAGTTAACTGAAAAACTAGATGACTAGTTATTGCTGATTAAGAACGATATTAAAGAGTGTAAGATAGCTTTAGTGTATTAATCATTTGATTCATGTAGAAAAAAATGGATTCAATTTTGATATCCAAGAATGAAATCTGAATTCCCTTAAGGCCTTTAACTTGATGGCTTAAGATTACTTTGGACAGCTGAATTTACTGAGTATGAAATGCTACACAAAGATAGCTTCATAAAGAGCTCGATTTTTATATGTTTTCAGATACATTAGAGACAATGTTCATTTTATTTTATAAAAAATAAAAGATAACTAGTGCTAGGTGGTTAACCGGGAAACTAGATGTTCAATTTGGATTACTGATTAAGAACGATAGTTTTTGTGCATTAATCATTTAAATCACATAAAAGAGAAAAAATGGGATGCAATTTTGATACCTAAAAATGAAACTTGAATGCTTACAGATCTACAACATGATTAAAGGTTACTTTAGACAATTGAATTTACTGAGCATGAGATGCTACAGTTGCTTATTTTAATACTCTATAATTAATTTAATAACGAATTGACCATTGTAGCCAGACAGGTTAATAAAGAATTTTCCTTTTAATGAAACCAAAATATAGACTTGTTTTTAAAGTAGGTCTTCCAGAAATGGGCAAATGAGGTTCAGAGCAGCCTCTCTGTATATCTACTTGTCATATTTGATTGAAAAATGTAAGAGTATTCAATCTCAACTGTGAGCTTCCGTTGTAATTTGTTCCCGAGTTCAAGAGTGAAGTCGGAATTTTGTCTTGCTGTTGTTGTTACTTATGGCACTTGCCATGGACTAGTCCCCCGTTGAAACAGCAGCAGATTTAAGCCGAAAGGAGCGTCTCTTGATTTTGAAGTAGTGCCAACCAGGGCCAAGAGTGCTACTCAGCTAAACACTCACCACATTTGCTTGCACAGCCCCTTTTTACAGGGGGGCACAGTCACACAACTCACAGATAGCACACAGAAGAACAACCATGCCCGAACCATGGTTCGAACCATGAGCCCCAGAACACGAGGAAGACGCGCTACCTCTATGCCAGAAAGCCGGCAAATTTAGTCTTAGGTATAATCTAGGTACTCCAGATCGTTTCGACAAACAGAAATTCTACACATTGATGTAGCATAAGTAAGTAGGGCCCAGGGTAAAATATAATTTCTTTTACAGCAGTCCTCATCAATATCTCAACTAGAATAGATAGTGTTCGGAATATGCAATTATTTTTTTTATCTCTTCGTTAATTTTGCATTTTAAAAAGCGGCATAAACCATGATGGACTTTCAGAGCAGCCAGTTGTTGTGACTCAGTATCACAAGTCCTTGTTTCACAGAATTGGCTAGTTACACTTGACAAAATATTGTTAATCAACAACTACAAAAATAACATTTGGGAAACGATAAAATTTCGTCTGATAAAAAGTGGCACTGACTATTTTGGAACTGAAAAAGCACAGTGCGAAAAGCTAAGCAGATAATAAGCACTAGACCATTAGTTTGGATCATATATTTAGAAAAGTTTAAAATGTTCGAAGTCGACCAGGGACCTTTAAAATGACATTCTGTAATTTTCACCTTAGCAATTTGAAATTTTACAGGCTTTAAGAGAAACACTATAGGAGATCACACAGAAAATTTTAACTTATAATATTAATTTATTTATGAGTGAGAGGGGGGTAATATAATATAATATTAGCGATAAATAACGTTAAGGAAAAATGTTCCAGGCTCTCCAAATTTGTTCGAAACCACTCCAATTTTTATCATTCTCTAACCCTTTTCTCTAACTGTTTTTATCATACTCTAACCCTTTTGAAACAAAAGTTGGATTTTATCTTGACGTTTGAGTACGAAATATCAAAATTAACCAATGTTATTGTTGTTGTTTCTTATGGCACTTGCCATGGACAAATCCCCCGCTGAAACAGCAGCAGATTTAAGCCGAAAGGAGCGTCTCTTGTTTTTGAAGTAGAGGCAACTAGGGCCAAGAGTACAACTCAGCTACACACTCACCACATTTGCTTGCACAGCCCCTTTTTACAGGGGGGGCACAGTCACACAACTCACAGATAGCACACAGAAGAACAACTATGCCCAAACCGGGACTCCCAGTACACGAGGAAGACGCGCTACCTCTGTGCCAGAAACCCGGCTTAACCAATGTAATAACTCAAAACTACTTAAACGCTTTAAAAAAATCAGTAGTAATACTTCTTAACTCTAGTACAGTTAAGAAACTCAAGAGAGTTACATATTTCATTTAGTGAAACAGCTTGAAATAACTGCAAAAAGATAACACTAGAATAACAATGGCAAGAGTTTTTTTAAAAAAAGATTCAGCATAGTTAGTTGGATAGTAGTTTTACATTATAACTTCGAATCACCGAATGAAAAAAGTATAAGACACCACTATACTATAAGTTAATAAAAAGTCCCTCCCTGAATGTATATCAAGACACTCAAGGGGCAGAATGTATATTTCATACCTTATTTTATAAAGTGTGCCAAGGCAATTATAAAAAAATAACCGTAGCTGGTGAAGGGTGGGAAAACTTTTACGATGCTACCTCTTCATCGATTAAGGTTTTATGGATTCAAATGACTCATTTTACGAGTTGCTCCTCCTTGCATAACTAATGAGATGGGTTTGGGCATTAGCTTTAGCATCCGGTAGCCATTGATTATAAAGTACCCTTCAAAGACTCTGGTGAATGCAAATATGAGTTTTTATGTTGTGATGGCCTCTGGTATTGTTCGCTAATTATGAAACAGCAGGATGCAGCTCTTGATATTTTTTCACAGCTGCTCGGAGTGAGAAAAACTAATTAGACAGCTTCCTTTAGTGGTGCCTCATAAAACGCTCTTTCTGCCTTTTTAGTTTGCAAATATGTTTTATGCATAGAAACCCATGTAAAAGGATTCAGACCAGTCTGTTTGTGAGACTCATGGTCAGAGCTTTCACCGAAAAAGATGAATCGCTTTTCAAAAAAAGAATCCCGCCTAACCATTGATGGGAGAAAATAATCTCTCCTGGTTTTAAATAAGGCACTCCTGAAGATTTGACTCGTTAATTTGCGATATCATATAGCAGTGAAGATAAAGTTTCAATAGAAAAGAAATCCTAATTTGCATGCGAGTTCAGAGATGGTATTCAGAACCGCACTGAACTTTGAAGGGCCCTTAGGCAATTCAAATTTTGTGGGGATTTCCTTGTCCAGATTATTTTTTCTGGTTGAAAAAAAAAAAAACTTTTAAATTCTGGTCAAGGCCAAATTATAAATTTTCTGTTCTAATATAATTATGCTTGAAATCGAGTTAAAAAGGATCTGATCAACGATTTTTTGGAAATACTGAGTGATTGGTATTGATTATACTAAATAAATGAAAACCTACTTATTGTTATTTAAACATGCCTCAAAAAATCTTTATATATATATATATATATATATATATATATATATATATATATATATATATATATATATATATTTCATTCAAAATTCTGCGGTAAAAAAAGAGTTTGCTATGAAAATTTTTCACAATATAAAACTAAAAATTATTTCCGTTAATACCTATGGGAAAAAATTCTAGTAATTTTATTTCTTAGGAAATTATTTAAACTTTCTAAGAAATAAAGCTACTAGAATTTTTTTTCCCCTCGATGTTAACCGAGATAATTTTTAGAGTTTTATATTGTTTTCTGGAATTCACATTTTCAGATATTTTACTGTAGTTTTTAAAAATTTTCATACATATATCTTTACATTCATCAGGGAATTTTCAAAAAATTCAATAGTTTTTAAATATTGCAGTGTTTATTGATATCCCAATGGATAGGAATTAATACACGCAATATTCTTTTCAAGCGCATTGCCCAGAGTCAGGAGTCAGATGAATTCGTCCGTTTTTACGACTGTCGATTATTTATTTATTTGCGTCTTATGTCATTGATTTCGAAATAATGGAGCATGCATAGAGGAAGTGAGGGTTCTAACAATAGATTGTTTAACAGTTCATTTCCCAACCAAACGAGGGTCAAAGAAATAAGCAAACAAAAAAAACTTATTTTATTTCCATTTAATTTTTTTTTTCAAATAAAGCAAAATAGAGCGACCCGTATTAAACCGTCAAAAATAATTTTTTGAAAGTTTTCTTTGAAATTTGCTATGCAGCTGGATTTCCCATGGAGTTCAAGAATCGTTTGATCCATTGTAGCGTAACTATGAAAAAAAAACCCAACTTAATCAGAAAAATAAAGCGGATGAAAATAAATAAACCAACAACAGACGAACATATACATGGAAGAACAAATCTCTTCTTTTAAAAAAAATCAATTTTTAAAAATAAACCGATGCAAATGCTGAACATCAAATAACAGATGTTAGTCGATGTTTTGGGCAATAAAGCTATCGACGATAACTAATCAGCACATAACATATGTTTTATTTATTTTTAATTGTTTTGTTTTGACTTCGAGTGGAATTTCACAGTTTACTAAAAGCCATTTAGTCATTAGATTTTCTGTAGCTTATTTTCTTTTTCTATTCAATGAATTGGGAATTTTATTTCCACAAACACGCTGCTTTTCCGCTTTTATATAAAACCTTTGAGTTCGATGAGAATTGAATTTGAAATGCAATTTTTAAATGAAATTGATTTTTTTATTTTAAAATCGTTTCAAATAGTATAAAATATTTTAAAAACTTTAATAGTTTATACTAAGACGATATGTTATAATTTTTTTACTAAGCTTTAATATGAAGAAGAATTTAATTAATTTATGCAAAGAAATCAATTTTGAAATAATATCTTCCATCTTGAATAAACGTATATTTTTTAGTATACATTCTTGTATACAAAAATGTAATGCTTCAAATGCAATGTTTATCTTCTTTTTATTTAATATTTTATAGCAATTTTAATTGTTAGAAATATTCATGATTTTTATTCGTTTATTAAAAAAATGACTTTAAAATTCTGAAAATATTGTGCCCAATTTTTTAAACGACTAACTCATTACAGTTTAAATAACTTTAATATTGTTCTTAAAATCTTATCTATATTTTACTATAATTAAAAACAGCACAATGGCATATATGTATTGATGATATTGATGAAGTACGGTAATTATTAAAAAGTTTAATAGTCTAATCGAGATTTCGATTACCTCCACATTTCGGATATCTCTGCGTCAAAAAAAAAATCAACTGTGTTTATTTATCTATTAATACATTTAAACTCACAAATGATTTGATCTCCAATGATGAAAATTTGTGTAATGTCTTTACACCATATTTGTAAATAACTGTAAACTTTAAGCTAAAAAAAATCTGTTTATCCGGTTGTTCGATTATGAATTAACAGGATAGATACAAAACGATAGAAAAAAATTTCCTACATAGATTTGAAACCTTAAATTGTCGGTACGCATCTCATTCTGACCCGTTGGTGTGGTGTAGAGAAGGCAGTACTAGCTCAGGTGTCGTTCTCGTCATCTTATCATGATTCAAAATACGATGTCCCCCCCCAAAATAGCACTTGTGTTGTTTTACAATGGTACGTTATAACTAACATTCTCACTTATCTATTAAAGATTTGGTCGTCTATAAAAGCGATAAATCAAAAGCGTAATGATTTAAAAGTATTAAATTTTATATATGATCTTGTGACTCCAATTATAGTTCTGTGCAAATTTTTGCTTTAATTGTCTAATGTGTATCTTGTATCCCCCCAGGGGGGATACAAGATACACATTTGGCTTTTTAGTCTTTTATATTAACCTCATACCAAAGGTTAATCGCCCGTGAAAATAGGTTCTTTCGTAACTATAGTTCACCTATGAGATATTAATAATATATACATGCATTTATGAGGGAGCATGCGAGACAGTTTTGTGGTGACCACTTCAGCTGGTTATGTCATATACATGCGCTGAGATATTTCTTTTAAATTCTTCTTTTTTTAAAAAAAAAACACTCATAAAAATGAGAGTATTTTGAGTATTTTTCTAGCAAACCAAATCGATACATTTTAAGGATACGATTTGTAAGATATTTAGTTTTCCTTTTACGTCTGTCGATAAACAACTGCAAGGAAAATACCTCTTGTGCTCTTATCGGGAGATGGTAGAGTGGGCAAACAGACAGGCCCTATCTGTATACAGTGTTATCAATTTAGCACTCCGATAGGAACCTGCGTCTATCTGAACAGGCCCTTATCATCTGGCGAAATAATATTTGAGAAACTGTCATCGATTAGGAAGGTGTGGATTTTGCTTCTATAGATTACAAAACAGCGCCCTTTGATCCTGGAAGCTATTTACCGATTCTGATCGCTAAAACGGTCGATGTACAAAATCTTACTCTAGCTACGAAAATATGCTTAGATTAAATTATTTTGTTGCGATTGTTTTGTAAAATACAAGTATAAATAGCAGATAAAATACTTAATGATTTTTTTTAAAATTGGATAGTAGGCATATGATTTGTTCCTACGTAATGGAAGTATATATTTTTGTAAATAATTTTAAAACATTTATTTTTAGTATAAATAAGTGCCTGAAGAAATCTAGGTTAATTAAATTATTCGAAAGTTTGTAAAGCTGCAAAAGAAGTCTAAATCCAATCCATTATTTTGATATTGTTTTGTTATTAAATAATCCAATTAAAAATTTTAATGAAAAAGATAATATTAACCAAAATCTCTGCATGTTTTTTTTTTTTTGAATTTGCATAGAGAACAATGCCTATTATAGCGGAAATGGCACTTAAAATACTTACATCTATTTAACTTTCTACAATAAGAAAAAAAATCGAAGTAACTTATCGATTTAGATCTATTTTTAATTGCATGTAAAACTTTCAAATGTAGCTATTAAGCCTTGAATTTAATCTTAGGCGTGGTACAAACTTTTACCATCCCTAAAGTAATGTAAGTGAGAAAGTGTAGTTTGTGTAAAGGAGAAAAATAAGCATTAATAAATTAAAACTAAATAGTTTTACAAAAGCATAGCCGATTTTCCACAAACAATAACGCCAATAAATAAATAAAATAATAACTTATCAGTCAAACATAATAGTTCAAATTAGAAGAAAATATCGAAAGTCTATAAATGCCACATTTTTTAAATAAATATAAAGAACTTCACAAATCCGTAAAAATCTTCATTCCCAAATTTAGACTAGTTCTTTTAAAAGATACGAGTTATTTGATCTATTTATGTACTGCAAAGCTTACAAAACGTGAATGATGAAACATGTTAGAAACATAAAATGGTTTACCAAGGAAAAAATATCAGAATAAGAAAACACCCCTTTAAATTCTCAACAAATCATATTCACAATAGGCCTTTCATTAGATTCTTTGCAAAACTACAGAAAGATTACAACATCGCAGTAAAAGAAATCGAGATTTAAGAGCCCAAGGTCCCCTAAGAAGTACTTACTTATTATACCATCCAACTTTATCGTCAAATTTGAAGTCATCGACAATGAGTTGCTAAATCGCCAAATATGGCAATCCGGCAATGGTATAATCCGTTGATCTTTATCGCCAAATTTAAATCCGGGGCCAAAAAGTTACTAAATCGTTGGCGAAGACGGTATAATACGTAAGTACCCTCTAAGAATTCCAAGAAACCTCGTCGATGTATATGTAATTAGACATAGCCAACAACTTCACCTCACCAAACAGACTCGGAATTCAATTTTATCGATTTATGTAAAAATTCATAATCGTTTTTTCTTTTCTTCCCGTTTTATGAATTCATTTTAATAATTAGTAAGCGCGTCTGTAATCTTCAAGCTCAATCGCTTGTTAAGTTATACTATTGTCAAACCCTTGAAACATTTCACTGTGGTCCCCGGAGGTTAAGAACCTTGAATTCAAGAACTACGTTTCACCTCTCACAAATCGCCAACTTTTATCTATATATCTAGGACCATCAGGACATCATTTTCTGTGATTAATATAATGGCATCTACAGTTGTATATGTGTGTTAGAAGGATAAACAGTCAACGATTGAAGAAATGTTAACAGCTGTAAGGGACACTTACTTGGTCAGGAGTGGAGGAGTTATCCGAACTATGTCCTGTGGTGTCGGGATTGCCCCGTCCACCTCCAGCACCACTGTTTCCACCTCCTGCGCCTCCTCCTCCGTTGCTGCTGTTGTTATTGTTGTCGCCCAGATCGCCGGGTTTACTGTCTCTTTCGTCTATCACCAAGTCTATTGGCATTTTACCCTTCAAGCAACTGATGTAACGCTGGCAAAAATTATCGCACAACTCATGGACCTATTGGATAAAGAAATATGTTCATTAACAATCTGGTAACACCAGCTCTATAACAGAGTTTCTTACTACAGGCTATCCTTTATATCAATATTACATATACTTATTTTTTAAATTAATATTACATTTGCTTATTACTTATATTTTACATCAATATTATACTTGCAATTTAGTTTAACTTGACGTTGTAAAGCAACACTTAAGGCTAATTGGGACGGACCTCATAATTTTGGACCGTGGTCATATAACATCTGAGCTGGCATTTGTAGTGTATAGTTTTCAAATTAATTTAATTTAATTCTTATTAAAATGTTTAAGAGATACCTTTTTTGTATTTTTGAAATAATGTTGAATCGTAAATAAAATCAAAAGCATTTGCCAAAATTTAAGATTATTTTAAAACGGACATCTTCATCAGATTTTCTATGATGGAAATATCAGGAGGAAAAAGCACTTTAGCAAATTTAGCTGAAAATTAAATAACTAAAATGTATGTGAAGTGAGGACAAATATAAGAGAATTTGCTGTTATAGTAGTAGTAATTGTTGAAACAAGATAATACCGTTTAATTTAAATGAATTCTAACTAAGACACAAATATTTAATTAATTAAAATAGTTTTATAGCAAATTTAGCTCAAAATTAAATAACTAAGTAATATGGTATCAATGCAATTGCAAGATAATTCATTTTTATATAAGTAGCAATTTTCTAACAGGCAAATGTCTTTGAATTTAACTGATTTTTTAATTAGACACTAATATTTAATAAAAGAAAATATTTCTTTAAAAGCGATAATGTATGTATATTTCATATATGTACTTAGATATATATTTTTACTCCGTTAATAAGATAATTACAATACATTTATAATATGTCATCACAAATTATAAACTGATATCTTGATCTGGTTAGTTATAAACTGATGCAAATGTTCGAATTAATATTTTGTGTCTCTATAAATGAAATTTCGAAAAGAAACAATAGTTCACGATAGGGGTGGGGAGTATTTAAAACTTTCATGAATAAATTTCCTTTATCAGCAAATAAATTCATAGCAGGCACATGGTGTTTTCATAAAGGGCAAAGGACCAATAATACACCATGTTATTCCGCCAGCAAAAATGACGTCAACAGTCGCGCAGTCCAGCTGGTAGTAATTGTCTTCCCGTTGACGACGCTTGTCAGTACAAGTGCTACTGTGACAGGATGGATCTTGTAGGAATGCAATAACGTCTGGTCGTCTCTTATTTGACTTGACGAAGGAAAGAGGGTTGATTCTTTGTTTGGGAGAGGGGTGACGCGAACCCCGAGATGAGTACAATCATGAGATATGTCAATCGTAGGGGGGAATTATTGCTACGGTGGAATTCCTGGCGATCTTTTTTTCTGATGGGAGAAGTATCAGTTGAATTATTTTGTTTGTCGCAGAAGGATATTTTAAAATCACGAAGGACATTTTAAAATCAGGATTTCAAATACTAGGTAGAATATGAATATTGATAAATGTACCGTAAAATAATGTAATAAAATAATTGAAACTGGATCAATTATTAGCAATGTCTCCACCACAGATCCATTAAGAAAATAAATTTCTGATGTGGGAAGTATCAGTTGAATTGTTTTGTTTGTCGCAGAAGGATATTTTAAAATCACGAAGGACATTTTAAAATCAGGGTTTCAAATAATAAGCAGAATATGAATATTGATAAATGTACCGTAAAATAATTTAATAAAATAATTGAAACCGGATCAGTTAATAGCAATGTCTCCTAAACAGTTCCATTGAGAACATAAATTTCTGATGGTAGAAGTATCAGTTGAATTATTTTGATGTTACCGAAAGGTATTTTAAAATCACGAAGGACTTTTTAAAACCAGGATTCCAAATAATAAGCAGAATAAAAATATTGGTAAATGTATCGTAAAATAATATAATAAAATAATTGAAACTGGATCAATTATTATCAATGTCCCCTACACAGATCCATTAAGAAAATAAATTTCTGATGGGAGAAGTATCAGTTGAATTGTTTCGATGCCTCAGAAGGATATTTTAAAATCACGAAGGACATTTTAAAATCAAGTTATCAAATAATAAGTAGAATATGAATATTGATAAATGTATTGTAAAATAATATAATAAAATAATTGAAACTAGATCAATTATAAGGAATGCCTCCTAAACAGATCCATTAAGAAAATAAACTCTATTTAGAATACAGAATTAAAAATATGGTTAAGCCGTAAATTTACATATACTATATTAGCACTTCCATTCTTTAGGCGGGCGCTATTATCATATAAATCCTTTTGATTTGAAAGATTTCAATAATATTCGGATCAATAATAACGTTTAAATGAATTTTCATTTTAGTTTATTATTTCATAATATATCTTGCGAAAAAATACTGTCTTGTTATGAAGATATTAATTTTTTTTACTATAAAAAGACTAAGTGTGGATATTATTTAAAATATAAGTTTTCAGCAATTGAATATAGATATATGTTTTTTTATTGGTTATTATTCGATTTCTCAAAGAAGTCTTCGTAATCACACCTCATAATGAGTACACCTCTATTAACAATGATTGAGGTTCGTTAAGCCATTATTTTATTTATTTATTTTTGAAATACAAGCAAAATTGGCACTTATCTATTAGACCATCGACGCCAACGATCGCCAACGGTTTAGTAACTCATTGGCAACGAATTCAAATTCGGCGATAAACCGTCGACGACAACGAAGCCAACAAAATGGCAGATGACAGTTAAGGTTTGAACAATTTTTTAAATAATGGCAGTTTTTTGTCGCTATTGGCGGTTTAGCAGGTCATTGGCGACACCTTCAAATTTTGTTATAAAGACCGATTTTCGAATACGTACCATAAAACTTTTACTGTAATGAAATCCTAACCTATTTATACTTAAGTTCGAATAAATATCAAGATATATGTATTTATTCTTTAGCTTATTAACGTATTCGATATGTCGATGCAGCAGGAAAAAAATTGCAATAAAACTTTCATTAATAATTTTTTTTAAAAAAAAAGCGAATTTCAAAAGTTAATATGAATTTAATACAAACTACAAACAATTGCTACTTTGATGGTAAAATTTTATTTCCCAGCATTCCAAGGAAAAAGCTTTAAATGATTTGGCTCAAAAAGTGTACGCATTTTACCTAGAATGAAATGTTTATTGGGAAAATTTATTCTACGCCAAGCCTTATTTGTTCAATGTGAATTATGAAGAACTTTATTATAAAATATTGCAACTTAGATAACAAAACATACTCGAAATTATATTCAGAAGCATTGATAGAATATTCATTCTTACTAAAGTATGTTAGTGTGAAAATGCATTATTTTTTTTAATTGCACGAAGTGATATATTAGTTCACTTTAGTTCATTCGAAACTGAAATATTTAATTCTTGCGAAAAGAAAAAAAAATCTCCAAATCTACGCGCACAGTTTTTTTTAAAAAATTTTTTTTACATATTAATAAAAACTATATAAAAGAACATGCATAGCAAAACTTTCGAACATAACTGTCAAAACTTTTCTTTTGTCGTACATAGAGCTACATTAAAGAGAATTTGCATTCAAAAATAAGAAGGTCTGAAAAAAGAAAAAAAAAGAAAAGACACATAAAATAAATATATAGAAAAAAAATCTAATTCGATCCAAAAGCACTGACAAGGGAAAGAAAAATTGCACCTCAAACACGTAGCCACACACTGGCGCATGTGCTTGACGTTAAGAAAGATGAACTCAAGAAAGAAAAAATGAATGAAAGAAAAAAAGAATGAAAAAGCGAAAGAAAAAAAAAAATATATTTTGCATATGACAGTGGATGGTGCAAGAAGAAACAGTCAGAAAAGGCACAACTCCCATGTACTTTGCATGCGAACGGGTCTTCACAATCGGCTCTGCGTCTATCTGGTGAAAAAGAATGAAAAAAAGTATAAAAAGAAATAAAATTGAGGTTGAAAGGGGGAAAAATTTACACTCCTACCGAGATGTCTGCATAAACAGAGGGACTAATTCAGCGCAGGGACAAAATCTATGAATCAAATGTCACCATACGTTAGCAGGATGAGAATACATGAATAAAATGCCGATTTTTCTTTTCATTTTGAATGTTCTTATTTCACTTGATAAATGCAAGTAAATGCCCTGAATATTTTTCTAAGTTCAAAAATGAAATGTTGAAAATCTTTGGAAATAGTTCTCTAAGAATTTTCACATTGAAAATTTAAAAAATATCCCAAAAATCTGTTATTAGTGGCTAACAAAACTAAATAATATTAATTATAATTCCTTTTTTGAGATTTAACTGTTATTTCTAACTTAATAAGATCGATTTTTTTTATTATTAAGTACTATAGTACAGTATATTTGTACATTATATTCGCAGTAATCTGGTAAGAGGTACTTCTGTATCAGATAAGAGGACTGATGGATAAATAGAGAGTCTTTAAAAAACGGATATTCTAATAATTTAATATCTGTCTACTGCCTAAAATATACTAAACTGTCCCAAGAATATGTAATAATTATTATACTAATTATCTCATTTCATATTTTATAATTCAATATATATTTTCTTTCTAATATATATAATGTAATATAATATATTATATATACCCTCACTCCTTCTAAACTTCGATGAACCGTAAAAGGAATTCAAGTATAAATGAAAAAAAAAATTAATTAATGACTTAGATTTGGGTATAAGTATGGTCACAGAATTTAACGCCGTTTCTATAATTGGTTTAGTTTTAATAGAAAGAAATTATAGCATATGATTTCAAATGAAAGTAAAAACAATATGCGTTTTTCGCTAATAAAGAACTTATTTCAAAGTAATGTGCCGGTCCAGTTTATTCTGAAAAGCATGAATTTCACATCCTTCAAGGTTATTCCCAGTACAAGGATTTCACATCCTTCATGATTATTCATAGTGCAAGGATTTCACAAACTGATATTCAAGGGATTCACATTCTTCCAAGATATTTACTGTGCAGAATGATACTCCTATCCTTCCGTCTAAAGGAATAAAACGAGAAGGATGATTATTCACTGTACAAGAATTTCACAACCTTCATGATTATTCACAGTGCAAGGATTTCACATCCTTCAAGATTGTTCCCAATGCAAGATTTCACATCCTTCATGATTATTCACAGTGCAAGGATTTCAAAAACTGATATTCAAGGGATTCACATTCTTCCATGATATTTAACTGTGCAGGGCGACACTTCCATCCTTCCGTCTTAAAGAATAAAACGAGAAGGATGATTATTCACTGAACAAGAATTTCAAAACCTTCATAATTATTCACAGTATAAGGATTTCACATCCTGCATGATTATTCACAGTGCAAGGATTTCACATCCTTCATGATTATTCATAGTATAAGGATTTCACATCCTCTATGATTATTCACAGTGCAAGGATTCCACATCCTTCATAATTATTCATAGTGTAAGGATTTCACATCCTTCTTGATATTCAGAGGATTCACATCCTTTATGATATTTACAGTGCAGGATGATATTCGTATCCATCCCGTCTTAAAAATAAGACAAAAATTGTAAACTATTTCAATAAGCCCATTTTTCCCGAAACAAAAGCTGATTGAATACAGAGAACGTTTAGATAAAATAATAATAAAAAAAAGTAAATTCGTTTTTCTACTGCATCCAATACCATCTCTAAAACTTGCTTATGAATATGCTGACCTCCCCTCCAAAAAAATGAGAAAGAGCTAAACCAATGAGACAAAAGAAACCACTCAGCTTTACCGAAAACTTATTCTGATACATATTGCAGAACAGAAACAAAAGAGAAAGAGAAAAATAATAATGTATCTCAAACCGTAATAAGATCTTTTTAACGTCGGCATAAAATGCTAACTCGACAACACACCCCTAGAAAATTCTAACCTCACGGTATACATGTAATAAAAAGCAGGAATAAAATAAAAGCATCACCGAACGTACAATGCTTCTAATAAGTACCTGTCACATATTCCTTCCTTAGTCGGCAGTTCCCTACCTCCCAATTTTTTTCAAACCCATTTCCATTACTATTATTTCCAGAACGGACGAATGGGGTATTAGGTAAGGTTTTGCTTATTTATTTGTGTTTTTTCGTGCTCTTTTTTTTCCCGCTTCTTTCCACCCTCCGTCTCTATTCTAAATGACGGTTGCGGGTTTGTGAATCCAGAACTGGATGTTAATTTTCCCTGCTGTCAATCAGATGTCATGCTAGTGGTTCGGCCTCTGCTAGTTCTTAAAACAGCTGTAGTATTACACAAGGCACGAATGAGATTGGCGAACACACGCGCTATAAGTATAAAAAAAAAAGGAAAAAAAACTAGATAAATGAAAAAAGGACCTATTCGAGCGAATAGGTATGAATTGAGTGAAATGTCATAGGTGAATGTTCTCTTAAGCATTTTCGTAAGTAACTTTTCACGTATTTCGTTTTGGAATTAAATAACCAGTTGTGAGAAACCTCTTTCTTTCAACCTTTAACTCAGAAATCATATCTTCACGAAGCAAGCTAGCAGAATATGAAAGATACTAAAGTATACAATAGATATGTATATAATTAAAGAGAAAACACATGTAAAACAATGCAAACGAATTTCAAAAAGTATTACATTGAAATATGCGTCAATTATTGCATATGACAGACACATTTTTACTGCCTACATTTACTGGACATAGAGAAATGGATAGCGCATTTGACTAATCCGCTTTACTAACAGCCTATTGTCCAATTTTCTTTGCGCAAGACATTGAGAAAGGGATATCGCATTTGATTTAAAACATAAATATTAACTTTCTTAAAAGGATTTTATAAAATATGCTATTATATCTGTGTATAATATATATATACGCACATATAT
>JAOUZG010036900.1:8415141-8445237 GCA_026289955.1 Argiope argentata | reverse complement strand
TAAATACTTTATACAATGTGTAGAAGATATTAATTAATTGAAAATAGAAAAAAAAATATTTTTCGCTTTAAATACTATGTTGAATGGGCAGAAGATATTAGTTAATTGAAAATAGAAAAAAAATATTTTTTTGTTTTAAATACTATATAGAATGTGTAGAAGATATTAATTAATTGAAAATAGAAAAAATATTTTTCGCTTTAAATACTTTATATAATGAGTAGAAGCTATTAATTAACTGAAAATAGAAAAAATATATTGTTCGCTTTAAATATTGCATAGAATTAGACTTCAGGGCATATTAATATTATTGTTGTACAGCACCAAATTTATTATTAAATATTAAGTTAATTTTGAAAACCATTAATTCATTGAAATTCACATCTTTAGAAAAAGAAAGGGAACATATTCTATCAATATTTTTTCGTTTAAGTCTATCATAAATCCAAATTTTACGGTGCAAATGCCAGCAAAACTAATGCTTATCTTAATTGGATTTTGTGAAAAAAAATATATATACAACGCCTTACTGCAAGCAAAAATACTTCAAAATGTCTTTTCAATCGATTAAAATATTTTCAAATAAAAAGCAACAATACATTCCTGAATTTCTTTACGATAAAATGGCTTTCGCGTTGAAAAGATACTGAAAAGCCGCCTATAAAGTTTTCATACAAATTCAAATCAATTCACTTAAATATACTGCACATAATTGCTAGAAATATTGCTGCCATAAAGAATAATTTCACCAGGAATAATAAAAAAATGAATGAAAGCGATATTAAAATCTATTAGAGATAATGAAAGAAGAAAGACACGAATTTAAGCCAAACATTTATTTTAATACACTTACCTTTTCTAACTCTAATAAATGGAACCGTAGTACTTGAATTGCTTGTACCATCTGAAACAGTAAGAGATAAGCCATTAATCTTATTGAAAAATACATTCAAAGATGAGAAGTAATAATTTTATAATTATGATACATTGATTCAAAGCAATTTTTTGAATACGTGCTAGTAGTTTAATATTTATTGGATCGCACATTTCACATTTCGATGGAAATAAAGGTGTGTTTTTTTCTTCTTTCTGGGGAAATATCGAAAGAGAAATTGCAATTCAGCGAATAAAAAACATATTTATTGAAGAAATGATGGACATATTTAAGTTTATTAACATGAAATCAAACCAAAATTGTTTACTTTAACTAAGATCTCAAATAATTTGTATTTTGCATCACTTCTTGTTAATTCTGTAATTAACAATCAATTAATTCTAGAGATATAGTGTCGATTAAGAGGTTGTTTATTAAACTTTAAAATTTATTTTATTTTCTAATAAAATCAGAAATATTTCTGCAACAAAATATATTTTATAGTTCGATGTGTAATTTCTGATATATGACCCTTAATTATAATCCACTAAAATAAATAACATCCGTGTTCAGACCAATGAAGATGATGGAAGGGGGGGAGTGATGCAATATAAGTTTAAAATAAATAAATAAATAAACTTCTGTTCCAATTAACATTTTTAATTAGTTTTTAGTTATGTTTCGTTATATTGACATTTGGGTATTTATGACAATAAATTATACATTACACTTCAAAAACACTTAGAAATCGAAATTAATATATGTTACGACAACGAATGAACTATGTTTATATTGCTACAATAGTTAATGTGCATATTTATAAAAGAGTCGTGTCTTAATGACTAAGGTGTTTGAGAATTGGTAATTATTATTATTATATATAAAATTTTCATAATTTTTTCTTATTATTATTTACTTAACCTATGCAAAATCTTTTGACTTTTTTCTCGACTATTATCAATAATTTGATGCAGTACCACAAAAAAATTTGGATTCTGTTCAGATCTTAAGAATCGAAAAAATTATTGGAGCACTATCCCAGAGTCATATACTATGTTCTCTACTTTTGAGAATTATATACATAATTCCTTCTAATATCCTCTAGAAGGCTTATTAATAACAACTAGGGTTTTTTTTTTTTTTAAAAAATCTCTTTTGATTTTAAATTCTTCTGCAGGTTTCCAAGTAATAAAGGATAATAAAATTTTAGCCGACCAAAACAATTGACCAATTTAACATCAAATCAAGTACACCAACTTTATTCAGAACAAAACAAAAATTCTATGACTCTTCCGATTTGTAATTTTAAAAAAAAGATAAAAAAATATTCGTAAAAGGAATCGAAGTAATGCAATAACGGCAGTTGAATTCCTTCCTTCTTTTCAAATGCCGATATTCCAGTGTTTTCTTAACAGTAATATAACAAATCAACTTTGAATTTTAACATTTTTATTATATTAGTTCACTTTTTTTCCAAAATAAATTTTTCTTTGAAAGAATAAATCTTTTTCCAAAATAATTATTTCTCCCTTTTCAACTATCGAAATTTCAATGGTTTCATAACAATAATAGGGCAAATAAAGTTTTAAATAATTTAATAGAATTTTAAACTAGTAATTTTTTTTCAAAAGTCGCTACATCTATTTATGATTTAAATGGCATGGATCAAAACGGGTTTTTCAATTATATTTGAATTACATCACTCAGAAAAGAAATGCCGAATTTTTCCGACAATATTACACAATATTCGGAATTTATTCATTGCAATAGCCCAATCGAAGCAATCATGGATTGCACATATTTTGGAACTAATTATCAGCCCCTTCTCATCTGGATACGCTTATCGTGCGGGAGAACAAAAATGCGAATAACTAATTTAGGTAGGGCAAAACTTTGTTTTAAAAACTTATTCCCATTCGTGCTGGTTTTCCTAATTAGATATTAAATAATACCGTTCTCCCTCTCAAACAAATTCATCTCATCGGAGCCCACGAGAGTAGAATTACAAGCAGTTTAAATAATAAGCACCTCGTAAACGATCGCGCGCGCGAAGAATCGAGCAGAAACAACTGCAAACACTCATTATCCACCCATAATCGCGCAGGCAGTCCAAAAAATTGGAATGAGAGCGAGCCGCCATGATAATCGAGTGGAGTTGAGCGGTTTCAGCGGCGGCGGAACTCTTTCCGTGCTGTGATCTCTAAAAGCAATATTCTCGGAAATGAAAACTCATCAGAAAGAGCAAATTATGCTTTCAATTATCCATTTTTACATCGCGCGAGAAACCCAGAGGCCTTGTTTAATTAACAAATAGAATACCTCACTCCTTCGTTTTACGGCACATTTCGTTAGTTGCTGCTCGGTTTCGAATGCCGCTTCTTTGTTCTTAATGCTTAGCGCGGGAAAACAGCTTTGGGAATTGGATAATTAAAAGCAAAGGCCGCCTCGTACCTACACGAAACATTACGCACAAGTTCTACAAACGAACATGTGGTTGCTGTGTACAGACGCCTATTAACCTTCGTTTTTTTCTTTTGTCCCTTTGTTCTCAATTAATTTCTTCTTCCAGAGCTAAATTATATATTTTTTTTCTATCCCTTTGCTTCTTTCCTTTCCTTCTTTCTTTCTTTCCGCATCGCATACAAATGCCTCACAATAATTTTTATTTCTGGATTACGATAAGATAAAGGATAATAAACGTCCAGAATTATATCACATTCCTCTTTTTTGTTAATGAAAGAAGTGGGAAAGAGATAAAATTATTTTGGGGGGTGAGGATAATATGTCCCTTGAAACATAAATTAACGTAAACGTCTTTTTGAAACATTGAAATTTGCCATATAGCTGTACTTTTAATACATATGATATTTTTAAATTATACTTTAATTATATTATTTTTACTTTTAACAAATTAAAAGTAGATTAATTAATTATTTCAAAATGTTTTAAGTGAAATAACTATACAGCCGTAAATGAATAGTTTTTTTTATAAAAGTGTAAAGCCATTTTATTGTCGCAAAAAAACTAAGTTTATATAAAAAATAACCAAATTTTTTGGATTGTTATACAAACTATTTTATTAGATGGTAATGAAGAGATTTAATTCAATGTTTATTAATTTACAGTAATTAATGTTTTAGAGTATTTCTTTTAATATTGTAGAATTTATATTTCAATTATTAACTAAAAACTGACAATTAAAGCAATGATCATATAAAATCTTCATAAAATTGGACTGTGCTTGGATTTTATTATGCCAAAATTGAGATACAAAATCATCATAAAGAAAATTTTATAATAAACTTTCTTAAATAAATCTTTTATTTCTTTTTGTGAAATACTAGTCTTACCTCAATAATATTAATTACAATAACAGTTTATTTTGATCCATACTATTTACAATTCATTCTGATCTTGTATATTTTATATTGATAATAAACAAATAAAGAGTACTTGATAAACATTCGTTCATAGCATCTATTTATAATTTCCTGAAATCCAACAATTTTTATGAATTTTCTTTTTTTTAATACAGATATTTATCGGACAAATTAAAATATTTGAGCTACTAATTTTAACAGGTTAAAATTAAATATTTCAATAACTTGAATATACCTAGCACGCCCTATGTTTTAGTTATTTTTGAATTATGTAATTGAAGAAGACCAATTACTCCAAGAAATTCAAATTTCAAATTTCCAGGATGCAGCGTCCATGAATTCTGACACAGTATCTCAGTAATAATATCAAACATAATTATGAAAGATAGGGAAATATACACACAGCATCATAATCATATATAAGACGAGCAGTCCTTTTTTTTTTTTTGATACAACAACACAAAATAAGCTCATACTTACAAGACTGTCTAATTCAGGGTTGGGAGAATAATATGGTTTTTCTTGCCTAATCTGTAAAGCAACACGAAAAAAGGACATTAAGATACTGCAAAAGAAACAAGGATTTGATGTTGAATACTTACAAGAGTATCTAACTCGTCATCGGAAGTGTATTGAGGATTTTCAGCCAATATCTGAAAGGTGAGGAGATAGAATAAAAAAACCGCGACAGAAGATAGAGTAGTAAAATACCGATTACTCCCAATGACTCCCAACAATTACAGTGAAGTATACGTTCTAATAACAGAAAATTAATGTTTTAAATAATAATCTGTACTAACAAGGAACTTAGTACAGTACGAGATTATTTAATAAAAAGAATTTTTTTTTTCAGTGCTCTTATGGAGCAAGATTATTTATTAAATTAGTAATCAATAAAAAAAATAATAATGTTGGGAGTCATTGTAAGAAAGAAGAAACAGAAAGAACATTGAAAATATGAGAAACTTAGCTAAGATTTACATTAAATAAACATTCCATCTTTATTTTTACTGATTTAGTAAATAGAGTGGTAAAATACCGCGAGAGAATTTACTCCCAATGACTCCCAACAATTACTGTGAAATATACGTGCCAATAATAGAAAATTACTATTTTTTAAAATAATCTGTACTAACAAGGAACTTAACGAGATTATTTAATGATAATTCAATAATTTCAGTGCTCTTATACAGCAAGTTCATTTGATTAAATTAGTAATCAGTAAAAAAAAAATGATCATGTTGGGAGTCATTGCAAGAAAGAAGAAACAGAAAGAACATTGAAAATATGAGAATCTTAGCTAATCAAATAAGCATTCCATCTTTATTTTTACTGATTTAGTACAAAACATCATGATTTGTTTATCGAAACTGATACACCCGATAAACAATGTATATTTTAAGTTAAAAAGTAAAAATATACAAATCAATATTCTGTAAAAAAGTTTTCTAAATATTTACTTTTAAGAGAAAAAAATTGCTTATTATTTATTAAAGATTTCAATATCTAATATTTCATTTAAAGAAAAAAAATAATTATTATCATTAATCTACTGATTTGATCAAAATCTGAAGAAATCAAAATCTGCTAGATTGATCTGATTCATTACTAGACACTTTATAAGCAATATCCATTTCAAAATTTAAAAAAAAAATGTTTTAAAAGCAATTTTTTCTTTTAAAAATGTTTTTCAAATATTTCTTTTTATGGTGGGAATGTTTATGATATATGAAAAGAGTTTAATATTTCATACAATTATAACAAATAAAAAATTACGACTTTTCGTAAACAAACTACTTGTCAGATGGAATGTTATTTTTAAATTTATACATTCTAAGAAAGAAAAAGAAGAGAAAAGAATTGAAAGATTTTTTTAGTATTAGCTTTGGCTTGCAACTGCCTCAAACAATACCCATTTACAAAAATATTAAAATTCATTTTTCAATTATAAAATTTTAAATTTTTAAAAAAAAATACATTTAAAACAGTATTTAAAGTAAATAATCAATATTGAATAATGAAATCACTATTAAGAATAAAGAAACTAAAATAAAAGTATATGAATATACAAAACAAAATACTGCCATTAAACACTATTAAATAATAAAAACTTTTTTTTAAAAAAATAGTACTATTATTACTCAAAATAAAATATCTTAACAAATATTAGTTCATTTAAAACAAAAATATAAAAATTGTTTGAAACATTATGTATTCATTTTAGTGATTTAAATTTATTTTTGTAATTAAAATCTGCTTTTAATTAAAGCTAGTAATAATATGCAAATAAAAAAATCTTTTACGAGAGCATGCTCATATATAAAAAACACGCAATAAAACATACACATATGCACTCAACATACATTATTAACTATTTTTATTTTAAGGAAAATTAAAATGAAATGTTACTCTTGCTTTTGCTATCTTTCATAAAATCCATGCTATTTGTACATTGTTTCTTCAGCTTTATATGATTGTACACCAAAATCAACAAAAATGAATGGAAAAAAATATCTTATTTTTATAAATTTTAAAAAAATATCTTATTTATTATTAATTTTTTTCAAAACACATTGGTTTTCTGAATTATTTTCATATCAGTATTTGGAAGTCTGACAGATGTGCGCATCATCAGTATTTTATGTGTTCCTAATTTCCCGTAAGGTATTTTTAGAATTCAGGTGTAAAGAAAATAAATACATAAAAATGGCACACAAAACACATTAAAGTAGCAAAAATCATGAAATTCGAAAACTGAAATATGATGCAATTCATTTAGGATTGAAGCAAATAATCTGTATCAAAATATATTTTAAACCTTTTCTGAAAGCGTGATCTTAAAATAACAAGATTTTATGTGAGTTAAATATTAAATGTACGAATAGCCGCTCATGTTATTGAAAATTGATTTTGGAAAGGTGGTGGTGGTGGCGGGGGAGATAGGAATGATGCGTACTATTTTCAAATTCTAAGCCAGATTTAAAAGCTATCGAGGATGATCGTCTATTAAAATGGGATGGAATAACATTTATTTTTATTAATCCGAAATTTAAATAAAAATCAGTCTTTAGAATTCAAATAAAAAGGCGGTGTAATGATTTTTGCGGAATACTCTTCGACTTTAAGACTGGGAACCAAGTTTCAGGGGAGGGGGAATCGCTATATTAAAAAAAAAATAGTGATTATTATTTTTTTAGCAGTTTAGAGCTTTGAAACAAATCAATTTTCAAAGTGCAATTACAATAAAAGTGCAGAAAAAAAAGCAATAAAATTTTAAATTACGGTTTTTCTTAAAAATCTGAAACTCTCAATATTTGAAAATCAAAACTATGCACAATAATATTTAATTATTATTTAATTATTTTCAAATTAATGTAAAAATGTGACTTATTAAATAGAAAGGGATTTTTCACGAGAATAGATTATCTTGACTACATAATAATATGTTAAATTTAAGTTAGTTGGTAAACTGTTATTATCAAAATGCAAGGATAAATTTATCATCAGTTTCATAGTTTTAATATTAAGAATTTTATTTCGAAATTCAACAAAATATTTATCAGATCTGAAAATCGACAGCAAATCCTTTGAGAGTTGGTAAGAAAATTTTCCGAAAAGAGAAAAAAATTCATTACTTTTAAAGATACTTTATTTCAACAGTATTTAGTCAATAAAAATAAAACTTTATCATGTCAAAAGAGAAATGCTGATTGTTAATTTAAAGCAGGATTAAAGCAATTTGATATTTAAATTTTTTTATTAAATGTTACTATAAAACATGCAAAATATGCTGAACAATTTTAATTGTCCAGCATAATTTTAATTTAACAATTTTAATCATTACTAAAATGTAAGGTTTTTTATAATTTAAGGTAAGTCAGGCGCCAGCGAAAAATCGCCAAACTACGCCAAATTTCTTATACCGATTTTAAAGCGAAAAATCACCTAATTATTTCTGCGATTTTTCGTTAGCTCCCGGTTAGCTGAAAAGTACCTAATTTAATAAATAACTGAATTAGTTAATAAGCCCAAAATGCATACATCCTATTCAACTATGTTTGGATTTCAAAAGTGTGGTACAAATATTAATTCTAATAAACCACATATTAATAATTCCAACTAATTCTAACCTAATTCCAGAAATAAATTCAAGAGCAATCATTCCCGAAACAGTTAAATAACACAATTAATCATACAGTATGTATAATTCTGAAAATATGTAAACATCATTTCCATTCAAAAGCATTTTAGCAAAACGTAATTCGTACAAAGCATATGGATTTTCATCTCAGGATATGGTAGTATTTATTTTGTTAAGTGGACGAAAAAAAATATATAATGAATGAATAATTTGTTATTAAAATTTTACCCTATTTCCATAAACTAGACTTTCTTTTCAAACAAGCTACTGGGCGTTCTGTAATGGCTGCTTGTTGAATCTCGCGTGAGTTAAGTCATCTATATTTAAAGCCATTAATATTCGTGCAACGCCGGTTGACATTAGGGGCAGATAAAAACATCATCGATAGAGAAATAGCAGGTCAATATCGATATCTTTCGCCAGCTATTATCTAACTACATTTAATTGATTTGAGATGAAATGGGTAAAGGGTTATCATCGATGTATTCGCTGGAAATGATAATAATTGTCATGGCTATATTAATGCTTTATTTTTTATTTTTTTCTATTTTTGGACAGGTGCCATTAATGATTGTGTTCAAAAAGATGTATGTAAGATGTTAAAAACAGCTGTTGATTTCCAGGTTTTGACCGGCAATTAACGCAACGAGGTATGGTATAAAAAACTAAGGAATATGAAATCTGCACATCATCGATTCTTTTTTCTCATGAATTTGTTAATTATGGCAAGCATTTGCTTGATTCCCATTGTATCAAATTTTCTTTTTATAAATTATGCTTTGGGGTGAGTTGGGGGTAGAACATATAGGTTCAACAATCACTGTAAAGCTTAAATTGTACATCATAAAGAAATACTATAATCATTTATACGTCGTTTAATCACAGTCCTGATTCCTTCTCAATATTAGAAAACGATGAAGTACTTCATTTACAAGACGTAAAATCTTCAGTTCTAACGACGTTTTAGCTCTTTATAAGATTCCCAAATTTTATTCCTAGATCATTACTTTTCGCAATAACTTATTAATTACTAAATAATTCTTGAATTAAAGAAGACAAAGTGTTCAGATAATTTAAAAGAACTGGGATAGGAATATGAAGAAGTTGTTCCTTCTTTATTTAAAGACTTAGGGGACTTCATTGAAAAACTTTTATCTTATTTTGTTTATCAAAACACTAGAAGCAATTTAAAGAACTTAATTATATTCATAACTTAGTAATTAATATTTCCTAAACTAACTACGAGTCGACTGAAGATTTAAGATTTTTTAACGAGACAATTATACACATAAATAAAAATTATTTCTCTCTACATATATATACATATCACACTAGAAATGCAATAAATATATGTTGTATTTTGCCAATTTTTCAGATAAATGCTTAATTTTTAAATTTAATTATTATTTTTAATATTATTCTTAAAAACTTAATAATTTTCGTAATTTGCATTAGTAGCATTAAATTTGTAATAATTAACGCTATTTATCAAATTTTTGGCTATGAATTTACTTATACATGCGCCATTTTACATCAGCTCTTTGAAAACGTAAAAATGAATCGCGCTTCATTGAATGCGTTTTGTAAATTTGCTTTAAGCAATGTCTTCGAATGTTATCTTAAAAATTAAAAAAAAGGAATAGAAAAATTAAATAATACGCATTTAGGTCAAATCTAAATAAACATACACAGATTAGTTTAAATGAATTAGAAGGTGGCAAGTCACTTAAAGATTTCGCTAACTTGTTTTATTACTTAAATTGTCAATTCAATTCTTTAATAATATGAAGCACATTTATTATTTCAGAAAGTAATATTTTTTAAATTTATAGTTAAATAAAATTGCACAATTGTTGAAAATTGTTTAATTAGAAAGCCTATCTCCAAATGGACATCATATGATTTCCAAAACAAGACTTTAAAGAAAACAAAACAAAAAACTCTTTAGTTTGTAATTAGTAATTCGTGAAGTTAAATGCTATTTATTAACTATATTTTTTACAATTATTGAAGTAAGAAAGGATAACTAGCAGTAGATGTTTTTGTAGCCTCGGTATTATTTTATGGTATATTTTTTCACTATTCATGTACATATATACAGCATATGAAAATGAAGACTGAAATTTCTAATGAGATATACAGGATTTAGTATTACTTTGTACATTACTAGAATTGCATAATTACTAAAAATTTTTTAATTACCAAGTCTATTGGATAGAATAATATCGCCAAACGGCTATAGTATAACTTCAAAACAGGGTATTAAATAAAAGAATCAACAGTAAATTGTATTGCAATTAACGCCGGCTTGCTGGCACAGGGGTAGCGCGTCTGCCTCGTGTTCAGGAGATTCCTGGTTCGGGCATGGTTGTTATTCTGTGTACTATCTGTGAGATGTGTGAATGTGCCCCCCTGTAAAAAGGGGTTGTGCAAGCAAATGAGATGAGTGTGTAGCAAAAGTCGTACTCTTGGCCCTAGTTGGCGCTACTTGAAACAAGAGACGCTTCACTCGGCTTAAATCTGCTGCTGGGTCCAGCAGCGAGCTTGTCCATAGGCAAGTGCCATTAGAAACAACAACAACAACAATTGCAATTAACCGTTCTCTCCCAATCATTCGGTATCTTTGGCGATTATTATATGGATACATTAATAATTGAATTAAATATTAAATTATTCTATCAAAATAATATTTCTAATTACAAGGATACTTCAGATGAATAATATACTTCGTTTCTATTATTATATTCTAATAAACAGCTCTCCCCAAAACGTAGTTCCGATTCAAACTTCATTCCAGTTGTAAAAGTCATTATTATTACCAAATCATTGGTATTATTATTACTAATGATTACAAGGTTCAAGTCTATTGCATAGAATAATATCACCAAACGGCTATCATACAACTTCAAAACAGGGTATTAAATAAAAGAATCAGCAGTAAATTGTATTGAAATTAACCGTTCTCTCCCAATCATTCTATATCTTCGCCGATTATCATTGGGATGCATTAATAATTGGATTAAATATTAAATTCTTCTGTTAAAATAATATTTCTAATTATAAGAATGTGTTCAGATGAATAATATACATCGATCCTTTTATAATATTCTAATTAACAGCTCTTCACAAAAAGTAATTCCAATTCGAACTTCATTCCAGTTGTAAAAGTCATTCTTATCAGTGGGTTACTATGATATATTTTGATTAGCTCTTAAAAAATCGTAAAGAAAGAAAGTCACGAGCTTAACTAAGTAAATAATGACATAATTAGTGAAACAGCTATTTCTGACACTATCATAACCCATTAACCACCTACGACACAGCGTTAATTTTTAGTGTTTTTCTCCACCATATTTTTTTTCAATTATTATTTTTTTTTTCACCCAGGATATTACTCTGAATCACGAACGGCGGATTTTTCGCACGCTACCGTTCGCAACAAAAATGAACCATCACGCAAAACGAGGTAAAAGTTTTCCAACCTCCCACCCCGTGCCTTATTAAAAGATACGAGGCGAAATCATGTAAATAAATAAACATCAAAATAGAAAGAAGAAAAAAATGAAAGTTGAAATTTACGACCATTTCGGGACGGCTGGTCGCAAAGTTCCTCGTTTTGTCCCGTCTAACTATGAATAAGGTAATAAATTACTGGTGCAGCGTTGTGTGTTGCGTATGTGTGTGTGAGAGAGAACGTTACGGACGGACAGATAAGAGTTCGAGAGTACGCTGCTGGGTTGTAAATTTGTGCGTCTCCCTGTCGCAATAAATAAGAAATTTTGGGTTGTGGAAGGCCAAGCAAAGGAGGGGTAGTTTTCCATTGTTGTTGGTATGTTCCAGGGTAGGGGTGGAGTTCCTGTACAGAGGGTGTGGCAGGTTTTGTTTTTGAACCTTTGAAATTGAGGAAACGCTAGTGACATTTGTGATTCTAGCGTCAAACTGACTAACGTATTGCTTGTCGTAGCAAACTGTACAACAAAGAAATGGAAGTCAGCAAATGTGGATACATTCATTGAATTATTTTTAATACCTCTATTAGGGTCAAAATGTTGTGGATATTGCTTTCCGGTAAATGAAGTCAATCTGCACGCAATTTCAACTCCACTGGACCTGTTTCTGGTAAATTAATTTATTGTAAAGCATAGCCAAGCAGATTAAGATATTTATAAATATTCCCCCAAAAAATTCCTGAAATTAATAAAAAATTGAATAATATAAATTGTTTTTATATGGCTTGTGAAAAACTTGGCATAAAATAATATCAGAAAACAAGGTTTAAATGTTTTCGATAGTAAACAAAAATCATAAAAAAATACTTTATAAGGTAAAATATATTTTTTGAATATTTATTTAATAAACTGACGTTTCAAATAACTAAATGCTGTTATATTTCTTATTGCATATTCTCTTTAAAAATTTAGTTTAAATTCTACATAATTACTTTTCAACTTCAGAGAAATTTAAATTAAAGAGACGGTTAACTTTTTAAAAATCATGTAACACCCTTATTTATTTAATTAACAGTTATTAGGTATTGAAATTTCATATTTAAAGCTACATAAATAAAAATTTTAAAAAATTCTGCCGTCCATTTATATGCGGAAAACTCCTCTTTATATTTGGACCTTAAAATAATTCTAACACAAATATAGCTTTCTTTATCTCAATAAAGAAATAATTATACCCGAAATGCTGGGCAAATGAAAATAAATTTATGTTTTTCTTCTATATATAGCAATTGACAGAAAAAGAACCATAAAACTCTTAACATATAAACATTAATATAATTGGATGAAAAATTATACCTGATACTTTTCCTTAATAAAACTTCTGATTTATGACAATCTCTAAGTAAGCAATCCCTAAAACTAATTTCCATTAGCTTGAAAAATGATACTTGGGTTATTAATGGAGTTATACAGAAAATTAAATCAAAAGAAAGAATTGTGTATGAATAAGCATTAATGAAAAATCGATACAAGATGGGCTTGATGTTCTTCACCATTAAAAAATAAAAAGAAATCAATCAAAGATTCGTGGCTAGAATAACTGAAAAACATCAAATGCACGTCATTTTTTTTCTTCAAAATGACTTCTTTTCTTAAATCGCACGTACGTGCAAAAAACAAATTATTTTTGTTCTACGAACCAGAAACATTAAAGAATAGAATCAGATCCATCTAAGACCAGGTTAGATTTCTAAGTAAGTACAGAATAAAATGCAACAAGCATAGAACAAAGTAAAAAGTAAAAAAAAAAAAAAAGCTTTTAACATCCCTTCGAAATATCCGAGCACACCACGGTTAATGGGGTAATACAAAGGTATCATTTCCAACAGGCGAGAGAAAATGCTCTTTAAATAGCTTTCTCTTTGCCTTTAAACGAAAGTTCATCTTGGTACTCTACCAAGCCCTCCACTTTTACGGGCTTGCTGTATTTACCTCGCTTTCCTTCCTCCAGCCGAGTAGTAATCTCTAAGAGTAGGTATTAAGCTGTTTACTGCCGAGTCCAACACCTCTCCGATGGGCCCGGGGGACAGCGGTCAAGCACCGTTGTTTGACCAAACATCCCCTCTTCTCACACTAGCTTCGTTCCCTCGCACACGTTTATGTGAGTAACGGACTCGCCTGTAGATTGCCTTTTTTGCACCCGAATAGGGTCAAATACAAAGATCATGGCTTGTTCTGCACTGTATAGCACTGTTTCATACAATCTATGCTTGCTTTTACCCTTAAGTATATAATTACAATTTTTAAAATAATTGCTAATGATAATGTGATTTTATAACATAAACTTGACAACAGAAATTTAAAGCGATAAAACAAAGAAATAATAAGTAATAAAGCATTATTTTTACGTTTCTTATTTATATGCAACATCATTTATACCTAACGTTTATGCATCGTTTCATCACAATTACTTCATAAATCCTTGAAATGATAAAGTATTTCGTTAATATACCTCAAAAGGCTCAACATTTTATAATCATTCTCCAAAGAGAAAAACACCCCCGTTTCAAAACTGCTTTTGAGAAGAACAGGGTGTCCATAACTAAACAACCCTACTTTATTATTGTCTACAGGCAAAACTATAGTTCAGAAAGTTATGAAATTTTATATAGGACTTCAATAAAGGATGGGAATTTGTTTGAGAGAGAAAAAAAAAGTTCAAAATTTTGCAACCAGGGTCAGTTTTTCAAACAAATTACACATTTAGCATATTTTTGACAAATTTATTTGCAGCAGAACATGTTCAACATGACGGCCGTCATTTTCCGTTACCAACTAGAATCGTAAGATAGCATGCTCCACAGTTCTGGAAAATATTTCCCAGAACACACTACGGCAACAGTGGAACAGGCTAGTTGTAATTAAATTTGTCAAAAATATGCGGAGTGATTCTTAACTAATGAACTAATAGAGAAGTCAGTTGAAATAAACTTTAACTATCACTCAGGGGGGAGGACGAAAAATTTATTTCATTTTCGTCTAAAGATATGAACTTCATTGAAAAGCTTCGGTCTTAATTGTTTTTCCAAGACATAGATGAAAAGATATTCAAGGATTCAATTTGCTTTAATAATACAGTTGTTAATACTTACAGGGTTTACATAAAGTAAGTAATATATAATACAGTTCTCAATGCTCACGCACAATTATCAGATTTGTTTTAAATGTAGATAAGTCAAAGATAAGAAGACGATTTGTAATAAAACACTTATCTATATTGCACTTAAATTTAAATAAATATAGTAATACATAATCTGGCATCAATGTATTGATTCTCTGATAAATGCTTTATTTTAAAATCTAATCAATATTTTTATTATGATTAGATTTAAACACAAACTAAAGAAATTAAAATTACACTTTCAAAAATAATATTAGTGCAATTCTATTTATAATAATTTAAAATTTTGATTAAATTTCAGTTATATGACTTATTATTTATATCAGATATCAGAATAAATGCCATAATATAAAAAAGGTCATTATAAATGTAATGTAAACATTCCGTTTTATTCCCTTTGTGATTAATATAGACATGAGGTTTGCTTTGGCAGGATTATTTCAAATATTTAATGAAAATCATCATTACATCATAGTACATATTTATGTTACACTTGGCAGTGAAAGGGTTAAAAAAAAGTAAAGCTTTAATTAACATTAAATTAACAGCAAGTTTTAAACAATATTATTTGTTAATTCTACTTTTAGACACACCGTTTTTGGCAACACTAATGAATAGCTTTCCGGTTTGTTTGCCTTTTTTCGGGTAACGGAAATGTTCCAGCAATCATCTGAATCTCTACACAATAAAGTGTAACTCTGAATTATTTTTTAAATGCATTAAGGGAGCGTCTATTATATCAGATGAAGAAAAAACACGAAGAAAGACGACGTTTTCATGAAAGTTTTTGTATTTAATTTGTTTTAAAAATTTTATTTCGTATTTTCTTGTCGGAAAAAATTAAAATTCTGATGAGATTTCTTTTGAATTTTAACTTAAGGTAGAATATTTCTTTTATTGAAATTGATTATTTTTTTTCCATGACATTTTGAAAACTATGTGTTTCTATTTATTTTTGTCGTCTGCGGGGAGGGAAATAATCCCTTAGTTAAGCCCATTAATCTGAAAATATTCATTATTCTGAGACAATATCCGTGTTGATTAACTAATCCCTAATATTGTGCGTGCATGCGTCTGTGTCCTAGATTTAATATTTAATTTTATAAGCCGAATGAGAAATTCCACAGCAATACCCTTCTTAGTGCATCATTGAAATATATAATACGAACTTTTAAAACGAAATAATTTAAAGTATTCTCATCAATATTAGAGAAAAACGATATTAATCTACTGCACGTGATTCATACAGATTAATAGACACAAATTAACATTACATTTCCTATTATAAGAAAGATGAAACCAATCTAGATTCAAAAAGTTTCATCGCTAGTTATTTACACATTCTCCTGATATTTTGATGGTAATAATAAATATGACGGTTTTCTGGTACAGAGGTAGCGCGTTTTCCTCGTGTTCTGGGAGTCCCGGTTCGGGCATGGTTGTTCTGTGTTCTATTTGTGAGATGTGTGAATGTGCCCCCCCCCCTGTAAAAAAGGGCTGTGCAAGCGAATGTGATGAGTGTGTAGCTAAAGTTGTATTCTTAGCCCTAGTTGGCGCTACTTGAAACAAGAAACGCATATTTTCGGCTTAAAATCTACTGATGTATCAGCGAGGCTTGTCTATGGCAAATGCCATAAATAACAACAACAATAATAAATATATAACTATGGTAAGAATTCTAACTTATTTAGTTTTTTAAAATTTCAACTAAAATCGTCATATACCTTTCATATATAATCATGAAGTTGGTTACATACCACATTATTCAACAGGTAAAAAACAGTTATTGGTTTAATATAATGCCATCAAGGTGCTCTAAGCATAGTTCATTTGAACTGGTCAATCAGCTTGTGTTTCCTCTGCTCCTGTCTCAATTTCATTTTCATGCTATTCAGATTAAATAACGTTTAGAGATCCTCAACCTAAGCACATATTCCATCGAAATCGCATTTGGTGCATGGGAGAACTGCAGAATATTTCAAACATTTGCGTTTCATTTCTATGTTCGTTCAAAATCAAAGAGAAATTCTATAGAATTATCTAGAGACGCTAACTTATATTTTAAGCAAATTACCTTCGATGAAATTAAGTAAGCGAATTCTGAAAATGCGTTTCGCTTTCAAGACATGATCCATCGTCAGCGCTCCCTGCAGGACTTAAAAATGAATTAGTGCCCCTAATGCATTAAATCAACGCATTATGCAGGTGGGGACAACGGGTATATCTATTTCAGTGCATTAAAAGCGCGCATCATTGTCATCAGCACCCTATTAATTAGACTTTATAATGGATAACACGATGAGAATAAATAAGACTTAATTACCAACATGCTTATTCAACGCACAGTCTTTTCTTTCACCTTTTAAGTGAATATTATAATTTACTTCAGTTACTTAAAATAATTCAATAAATTTTCAGATTGTTCTTGCATATAAATTAAAAGTTTGGATATAAACGGATTTTACTTAATTACTTAATTTATGTAGGTTGAAGCTGTGGTATCTGGAATCATATTTCAGTTTGTAAATAGATATATGAGAAAAATGTAAAACAAATCCACTTGAAATCACATTATGAACTTATTCACGTTATTACTGAGTATATATTTTTGGTAAATATTCTTTACATTTATAAAATAAAAATTTATCTTTCGTCTAACCTTTTGTATGTTGATTATTTTACCTTATTCATTTTATTACTATCAATTTGGCGCAGCACGGCTAAATAATATTTTTAACTGCGTAAAATTCTAATTAACTGAGAGAGCAAATTTAAATTTGTGATCAATAAAATATGATGTCATAATTCATTTATTTAATACAGACTGAAACCAAGGCACACTTCAAAATTCAAGAAAATTTTCTATTTCATTATTTTTTTTTATATTAAATTGAAATTTTGTTTATACAAATTAAAAGTAAATGGAATGTCCTTCATTCAATAGAACTCATTCAATATTTCTTATTAAAAGGAACTAATCCAATATCCCTCATTAAATAGGACTCGTTCATTGTCTCTCTTCAAAAAGAACTCAATCACTATTAATAGGACTCATTCGATGTCCCTCATCAAATAAGAACTCATTCAATATCTCTCATTAAATAGGACATTCAATGTCCCTCATTAAGTAGAACTCATTCAATATTAATCGGATTCGATGTCCTTCATAAAATAGGACTCTTTCAATATCCCTCATTAAATAGGGCTCTTTCAATATCCCTCATTAAAAAGGACTCTTTCAATATCCCTCACTAAATACGACTCATTCGATGTCTTTCATTAAATATGGCTTATTAGTTGTTGTATAATTCGGAAAACGTTCAATATCCCCTCTACATAGTAAAATGATTATATTCGTTATGATATATAACATTTATTTATTTTTAAAAAAGCGTTTGTTTTGATAATAAAAATTTTTGAGCATATGCCACATTTATAAAATTAACTAAGAATATTTTTTAAAATCAATTTTAAGCATTTATTTGGATAATTTATCCATATGGACAGTTCAAGAAAGAAAACTCATTAGAATAAAGGAAATTCTAGTATATATATATTTCTACCCATACCTAACTTTTAATATTGATACATGTAACAACAAGATTTCTTATAATTTTCATTATTTTTATGCTTACTCATGTTGAATAAATATTTAGTTTGTCATAACTTAATCAAACCTATTACAAAAAAGTATTCCGAATAATACTACCTTCATTATTAGAACTATATATTATTCATATTTATTTTACCAAATATTGTGCAACAGTAAACTTTAAATTATCAATTTATTATCCCTTCTTCTTCGTCAAAGCCACATAAATAAAGGATGTAAACTTTAGCTCTGATCAGATTAGATAAAATAAAGGCATAACAGTTTACTGGAAATATGATGTAGGGGAGGTTTATTTTGATTCTTTTTTTTTAAATCTGATGAGAGATATTCTTCAGATTTTAAACATAAGTGCATATTACGAGATGCGTTTTTCAGTGTAGTCATTAACGATGGCCGTATATCTCAACCTTTTGAGTTTTGTACTATGGACATCAATCTTCGATCTAATTTGGATGAGAACAAGCGATGAATCAGAAAGTAATATCCACTTTTACACTACATCTTTCAGTATCGTTACAGGGGTGCCATAAAAAAAATCTTTTTGAAAGATATTCCGTTGATTTACAGACAAGTCTTTTAGATACAGTTTTCTGCAACACTCTTTATTTTCAGTTAAATTTAACCACACTGTTTAAGTTAGCTGAATCATATCGTTTTTCATGACGTCATGACTGCTTCAAGGAAATCAGAGCACATCTCTTCCAAAAATTACACTTACGACTTAACTTTCTTATATATAATTTTTAATCCTTAAATTTCACTCGGAAAAAAATACTTTTTAGCTTTTAATTTAATATTACTTGACAATTTCAAATATGAGTATGAGTCTTTTGTTATTAAATTAAGATTAGTTTCCACGGAATTTATTTTCATTAAGTTGTAATTATAATTTAAGACGATGAAACAATTACATTTTACCCTTTTTTCCATTAACTTTATTTTCGATTTTGGCTTTAAATATTCTTAAATAGGCTACAAAGTAAAAGATTAGAAGACAAATAAAATGCCTTTTTTATTTATGCTGAATTTTTGTTCTTTTATTAGAATTATTTAATACATATCTATATCCAATATTATATATTAAGCAATGTTTTCTGTAATTTAAATAGCATTTATACAATATTTAGACAATGCAAATGCTACAAGAAAGAGAGTAATTTTAGAGTGGGTAACAGTTACAAGATAAAACTTTGGTGATAACAGAGAAAAAAAATTTTTAAAGTATAATTCAAGAATTTTTTAAACCCTTCCAAACCCATTTGCGACTGAAGTATTTTTTTAAAAAATGACATTATATTTGTCTAAAAAATTCATACTTGACCTTCAAATGGAATTACAAAAAAGAAAACAGATATTTATTAAGAATAATTGAAATAAAAAATTAATCGGTAAATTTTAATTAAATCTTTCTGTCTCTTTTTATGCTTATAAAAAACTGAACTTTCAGGAACAAAATTATTCTCTATCAATTTATACAACACAGGTACTTTCTCCAAAACTTTGGATAAAAGTCACATAGAAGTCGTTTAAGAAGGCTTTAGTTTATTGTTGGCAAAGATATAAAACTGAATCAATTGTTAAAAGACCAAACAAACAACTTCAAGCTTATCAAGCCTTATAATATGATAGAAAAGCGAAACCAACTTTCTATAAAATCTCACAATTTAAACAGGATTTGATCATCTAAACTAAAGAAATGAGAAATTTTCTTATAAGTTCCCTATCAATAAAGCTGTAAGCAAAGGAATTAACTATAAGATAATACATTAACTTTCATCAAGGTATTAATAAAATACACATATAAATCTGTTTAATGATTTTAACCATAAAAAACGATCAAAATCTCACCAGATAAAAACACACCAACAACTAGTTGTTGTATCGGTAGAATCCAAATCTAGGCGTGTGCAGTTGAGGCAAAAATTTATAACTTTTCGGCGTTGAAGCGGATACGGTTAACTCAGAACGATAGACGAGACAACGCCGGCAGCTGTTCAAAACGATCTGTTCCAAAAATGTTATCTAAATCCAAACGGCCGTATTCCAATTAGAAATGCCAATGTTTCATCTTAAGTCAACAGCGATTTAGCTTTTTATTGCACATTAAACGTAATAAAATGTCAATATATTGCTCTGCCGGAGCTGCAGAAAGCTCTGAGGATTCATGGGAATTGCAGAAAACATCTGCTCGAGTATAAATACACTAACCCTGGACACTTTAAAGATATAATGGATAACAATGGTAAAAATAGAGGAAATTGAGAGGAACAAAGAAGATGAACCGAAGAAGTATGTTGTGAGAATTCTGTCCGCTTTGTTGTTTTGGAGATTAAAAATGATTCTAATGATTCAAATGGAAATAAAGAATTGTTTATTGCAAAGCCATTAAAATTATTGTTAATATTAAGTGAAAAAAGAGGATTAATTTGTGAATCTTTTCCTCTCCTCAACTGCACACGCCTATATGCCCACTCCTCAATATATTATATTAAAGACTAAAATCAATAAATATTATATGATTTTTAATTCTGAATAATACATAAAAATAATCAGCGTTACTGTTAATTTAAATTTCAAACAATTTTTTTAAAAAAATCGGTGGAAAAGGTTTGTATTTTAGTTATATAGATGAAAATAAGTAGTTAATATATATATATTCAATGAAATAATTTGAAATATATATGAATTACTGATTTAACGAAATAGTTGAAAAGAAAAACGACTATCTTGAAAATAAAAACCTTAAAAAGAGTTAAATATCGGAAAAGATTTGGTAATGGCTGATAACAAAGAAAAATATAGGACATAAAGACTAATAATTCACAAAATTTATTTTATTTTTAATCAATTAATTATTATTCACTTTTAACTGATCAATTAACTAAAATATTAGAATGACTTTAAATAAGCGCCTAAATTTTACTACCGAGAAAAATAATAGTCAATTGCATTAATTTTTTTTCATTGAAAATCTCAAACTGTTGTCTTAACTAGCACCAACATATTTCCTAATCGTGGCTCGACAGTTGATTTCAAAACAGACAGAAAAAGCACGATGTTTGCATTCGCAACAAGCTCTAGGCGAAATAAAAAATTTGGCTGAGTCCTAATGGTCATCACCGGCCACCGTACAACCCTCCCCTAAGGAAGTACGTCCCGTCATCGATGGGAGGAGTCTAACACCACCTATTAGTGTACCCACAGGGTTGACGAGATCCAACCACCATACTGGAAGCATTTCATCACCAATAACGAGGTGCACATCGGGGAGGGTGAAACAAGATAAAAAATTAATTTATTTACGATGGGTTTTTATAGTTTAGTTATAGATGGGTTATTACGATGGGTTTTTCAATTGCAAGTATATACCCATTTCTAACGGTTTAGAATCTAGCTATTGGATCATATACAGTAGGCCATAACAGATCCTGTCTATGCTGCTACGTTCAGTGATGGCGGGGTGGTCGGCTGTACACAAGAAGAAGAAGCTATTGGGTCATAATACGAATAGTCACCCAGTATACAAACAAACGCTATGATTCATGTTGCATAACCACAAGAAGAAGCATCAGAATCAACTGGGGAGAAAACTTCCATTGAAATTTATGAATAGCTATAAACTGATATAAACATAATAAAACAGTTGCTTCATGAAATATGTTGAGTGCATGCGTGTTGTTTCATTTATCCGAGTTACTCATTGGTACGATGGCAAAGCAAATATTTTACCTGTTTAGCGAAGACGGTAATGTCTTCATTGAAAGATTCCGACGAGCAGACGTCACCCCCTGCGATTCCAGGCTCCCTGGGTGTACACGTGGCCAATTCACACTTTTCGAAGATCAGAGCTAGCAGAGGGAATAGGGGATGCCTGTAGGAGAAAAAAATAAGAATGAAAACATTAGAAGGATCGCAGTGGGTTTTCATTTAGGCAGAACTGAATAATTCATATAAATAACCAGACCGCGCTACTAACTCAATTTATTTTTCTAAAAGTTTGCAGCACTTATATTTTCTAAGAGGAAAGTGGTAATTTGAGCAGCATAATTCTTTATAAAGTACTTATCAAAAGATTTTGAAAAAAAAATGTCTTTCTGAAAATACTTTTCTGATTTAATTATTAATATTACATTAATTCTTACGTAAAAGGGCTAGGAAAATAATAGTTCATTTAAATACGATTTTTTTAAAAAAATGATATTTAACATTTTTTTAATATTAATTCAAAGATTGGTAAAATTATTCAATAATAATTGAGGTCAAACGAAAGAATTGGGAAACACAAGTATTCAAAATGTTACTATATTTACAATTACAGAAATACAGCACATAAACAATAACTCTTTCTACGGAATTTTAAAAAGTTAAACGTGATTCAATATTCAGAAGATTTATCATGCATTAGGTCGGATTTATCTATTTTAACACTATTTTAAGGTATTACAACAATTATGCATTGATAACAAACATAGTTAACAATTCAAATATAACAGAGAAGAAAAAAGTTAACAATACTAAAATTTTGAAAAATTTAAAAATAAACTGAGAATAAAATTGGTACCACTACAAAACTAAAATTTTAAATTTTAGAGTTATGCATAATCCATTTCTGTCAATAATATAAACAGAATATTGAGAAAAAAAACTTTAAAATTTCGTTTAATTTATAAATAAAAATCTTAATTCATTCAGATTTCCAACGATTTATCCTCTAGAGAGGTTTACACGGTTTTAAAATGAAGCATGATTTTTAAATAGATGTTTGGCGCCAGGATTGTTATAATTTATAGATATTTTGTAGCCCAAGCATTATCATGACGACAAGAAAGACATTAAAATTTTGATATCTTTTACATCTTTAAGGATACCTGGAGACAGTAAAACTTTTATTATTTACTGGAAGTTGATGAAAATTACGGACATAACTGTACGGATTTAAAGGACATATCAAATATAGGTTAATTATATTACAGGTTAAGAAATTGAAGTTCACTTTCGAGACAATTATTCGCAATTCAGCAACTCACGTATTATTTTTAAACATTTCTATAAATTATATCTAAAAATAATCATTAACGGCAATAATTCGAAATAAAAATAGAGTAACTGATTGAGAATTTTTAATAACATTTAAATGCAATTTATAAGCTAAAGTTAATAATCTGAAGACTTTTTTTTTGTATGTGTAACAGATTTCATTTCTTTCCAAGCCATAAAAGAACTTTTTTTTTCGTAAAGGCAAGCAATTTCGTCAGCAAAAAAGATTTTGTTTTATTTAGTTTAAGATTCCTGAATTTATTTATAAATTTTTACTATCATTTTAATGCACTTTCCATTTATATCATTTCCTCACAGCAATTTATTTTTTTCAAGTAATAGAATATAAATTTTAATGAAATAATTTAAATTCATTATACGATATATAACAGATTTAAACAAAATTAAATTGTTTTTTCATGACATTTTAAATCAATCAAATAATTTTCAGGATAATCCTAGGGATTGGTAACAGAATTGTTAGTTACATTTGTAATATATAAGAAATCAAACAGCGCATGTGTACATCATGATATAACATCGGACAATAGAAGCTTCATATATTCATTGTCTCTACTTCAAATTTAATAAGGAGAAACATCAATAATTGAAGTTTTATCAATAATCGATAGAATTGAATTTACTTATGTTTGTCAATTGAATTTTGATTTGATACAATCAATAAAAGATATCCTACAAAATTGTATCTACATTTACAATAAGATAAAAACTCGCATGAGAAACAGCAATATATTAATAAAGAGTGAACATAGCGTGCATAAATCAGTTTTAATGAGATATAAACTTATTATCAAAGAATTGCATTCGGAAATATTGTTAGCTTTACGATATGTGACAAATTCTATTGCAAGTAGGACGGACTATCGACAATCCTTTGGAATATTTAAAGAATAGTTCAAAGGAATTGCCGTCTGTAGGAATTATACACACTTCGAAGGATTTTATTCATGCAAATATGATGAATGGTATGTTTTTGAATTTTTTTCAAATAATTTAATGCATTAATAAATTTTATGTACTTAAGTTTTATATATCCTTTAATTGTACATAATAAAATTACAAATAATTTTACGTAATTACAAAATTACTAACTATATATTATTACAAAATATTCAAAATATATGTCGTTACAAAAAGAAGCGGTTGTTTATTGCCTTTACGATCTCGTTTAATGGCAAACTGAAAAACTTGTCTATGGATATCTAATCTACAGTTAAATTTGTAAATTACCTTTTCAGACATTCTGTATATAACAAATTGAATAAGCCAATGTTTATTCAATTAAATAGAAATTCAAAATCTGGCAAATATGCATTTTTATGGCCGCAGCATTTTTCAGTCTTAGAATTAAAAATTCGAAAGTTGTAGTAAAGTTGTAGTAAAATTACTTGTTATCTATATTATTATATTTAAAATCAAGATTTCAACAAAAAAAAATTCTATATAGTTTTACAATCCAACTTTTAAACGTATATTTTTATTATTAGTGCAAAACAAATATCAAACAAACAGTTTGCAGAATGGGCAACAAATTAATAATATAACGCAATTATACAAAATAAAAAGATTATGCAAAAAATTTTAAATAATATTTTAATTCTTATTTCAATAAAATAAATAGTTTATGCAAGCAATGACTTCAGTTTCTGACGATTGTATTAACTACAAATTCATATTAATTAAAAAACTTTATATTTTTTTATGATTCTACACGAATTTATGCGCATTCTTTTATATTTTTAAATATTCAGCAGATAATTGCCAAGACAAATCAATAATCTAAATTAGGGTCTTCATATTTAATTAACAAAGTTACAGTAACATGCAAAAAAAAACTACCTTTATTTTATATAACGATAATGATAATTATTTCTAGACTTTGTTACCCTTTAATAGTTTCCATTTGTTTTAAACTTTTGGATCCTTGTTTTATCATAATTTTTTCACTCATACCTTAATAATAGAACTCATTTTTTTAATGTCTGGAATCAGATTTAAGGCCTCATTGTTCTAACCTGACGGAACATGGACATGAGGTATGAACATAAGATATCTAAACCATTTAACTTAAATTAAATATAACTTATATTACCGACGAACCAGGCGACTAGTAAATAACTAAAGCTAGACAAATAATAAGCAATGAGATTCAGTAGTCCTTTCAGTAATGCCTTTCGGGTGTCATTCATAATGGCCTTTGGTCAGAATGACCATTGTTGAATAACTTTACGACCCTTTTGGTACTTCGTGGTGCTCCAATGGGGTAGCTTTATGGATGTATCATTTAATTATGCCAACAAAGTTACCATTTCATTTATGTTATATTCAACACAAAGATTCCTCGTTATAAAACTGAGGTTATATATATGTTTATTTTTATAAAATGCTAAAAAAAATTTGAAATGATTTCCTAAAACAACTTATGAATCATGCAATCCATTCATTGCATTATTCATTCACTAAAAAACATTTAAAGCATTAGTTAGTCTGCCATGAAAGTGAATCAGGAGAAACATGTCTTTTGATTATTTTTATTCGTACTGAACATTGATTTATAAACCAAATAGGTAAAGAAAAAAATAATAAAATCAGATCAAACACCAAATTTTATTACAGTTCTCTTCATCTTTTTTCATGGGAAAATATAAAATGCATTCATTTTCATTTTTTATTTTGCTATTGTTTCGCAAGTGTATTTTGCTGCTATTATTATTCAACTTTTGGCGGTTAACACGTACATTTATTTTCTTTTTGAAACTGAAATTACTTTATTTATCCATCAGTATATTTTGTATGTGAGTAATCAGTAGTTCTCTTTCTTACTCTGAATTAACTTCATTTGTTTATTTGAACTTATTAATGGTGATTATTCAAACTTTACATTCACTGATTAAACCATAACTAATTTTTTTTTAACTTCTTGCTGTTTCATGTTTTTACAACATTCCAACATAAAAAAAGATCCATTTTCTGGTGAGAAAAAAAGTTTGTTAATCTATTAAATTATGAAATACTTTTTTCAGTCCGAGGTGATTACGAAAATAAAATAATCTTATACATTATTACTAATTGATAAATATTACAAACTGACATTAAAAAGAATTGTTAAAATTTGTTAGCAAATTTTTTTAAATTATGACAAAATTAAATCATTTCATCATTTTTAAATCTTTACTGAAGTATAAAACTAATAGATTAATGAGCGTTACACAAAATTAATATTGTTATATACACACCAACACTGTGAAAATCGCTAATATGTACAAAAGAACATAACCAAAATTGATAATATCGAAACAAAACTGAAATTATATTCAGTGATAACTTAAATTAATAGAATATGTAGAAATATTTCAACCAGGTTGCTGCCTAGGAACGCTAAGAAAAAGGCAAATATAGATTAATCGATAGAAAAAATGCTATTAGCTTAATCACTAAGTGGATTAATTTATAATAAATAAAAATCATTTTATTTTAAATATGAAACCCTAAAATATTTTGGTGTACGAATCCAATTATTTCTCTATGTTATATAGAAACTTTAATTATTCATCAATTGAATATATTAAATTTTACTTGATAGACACTGTAAAATAGTAATTTTTAAATTTTTATTTAATAAAAATTTATAATCTCTTTATAAAACTCCAAAATAATCAACTACTTATATTTGTAATGAAATAAATTATGTTATAGTTAATTTTTCAAAAATGGCATTACTGACATTTCAGGTTTGTTTAACCAGTATTGCTTGAAATATTTAATTAAAGTTACTATTAATTGCATTTTGTTTGTCTTTTGTATGAAATGACGTCATTTTCCAGTTTGTTCACGATTTCTTACTTTTAAATAATTAATCTTGCTCTCAGACGATTATCGTTTGTTTGTTTTTTACATTTATATTTTTCGTGATATATAGATCAAGAAAATAAAGCATACGCTTTCCTAAGAATATTAAAATAAAAAAAACTTATTAAAAATGTGTTGAAGTGTAAAACAAAATTGACCACTTATTAAAGGTGATATATCACAACTTACATTGCCAGTAGTGGAGAATACTTAGAACTGTTATTGAGAACTCAGACGATAACCAATAGTCAAATAAGGGCTTTTGTTATCGTAAATATATAATATCTAATATAATATTCGTAAATATATAATATTTGTAATATATAATATCTCACTTCTAAATGCTATTAAAAACATTTTAAAATGAGTTATTTTCTATTTTTAAATGAAATTGCATTACAAAGTGCCGATTACTAGTATTTATTAATACAATTTTTTACATCAATTAATTCTGAATACAAAAAGGTCGTATACAGGTTTATTTGAGGGCAGTGGTTTATCAAATGATTTTTTTCGAACTGTCAACGTGACTTATGACTAATACAAAACTGATAGAAAATAATATTTACAGAAACACATTTACTGTTCTATCAAATGTTTCTTTTATTATTTTAAAACGTGTTGTTGTTTCCGTTAGGGTTTTTTGAATAATTAAAGACAATGAATAATTGAAGCTCGAAATCGCGTAGGCAATGAATAAAGCATCAATTAAAATATTCATCAACAACTTTTAATCGCATATATTTTTAATCTGCTTTTACCAGTATTTCATTGTCATTATGTGCGCTTCTTGGAAAGCAGATGCATTTTTCAAAGGTGACCTGCTTTTACCCGTATTGCTTTATAATTACGTATGTTTCTTTGACAGTAGATGCGTTTTTAAAAGGTTGACGTCGAATTATGACATCATTGCTGTTATTTCATCTCAAAATCGGTCGAGCTCCAAAACATTGTTTGTCAGCTAGAAAAATTGTAAATGAAAGTAAAATAAATAAACAAATAAATAAAATGAAATCTGCTATGCATAGTGCAATGAATCATGTCAGAATATAATTTTTTGAACGCCCAAGCACCACGAGCTCGTGCAAGTTAAATTATATTTTTATTCATTTTAATTGCTTCATTGAATGAGTCGTTTTAATATTGCACACGATCCAAAAAGCTTTGTCTCGCATTTATTGTTTAAAAAAATATCACATTTCCTATTTATTTCATTTCATATAATCACGTGCTCAAAATGATATTATTCTAGGTTTTATTTGCGGTAGTCATTGACTTATTTTTTCAAATCAGAGATTTTGTGAATGGAATGGCAATGCGTTATTAAAAGCGGGATTTTTTAGATGCCCGTGAAGATAATAAAATTTCAATTTTTTGCCTACGGTTTTTCTTATTTTTCTCTTATGGATTTTTGTTGACGTCACAAACCTCGTTTTCCAAAATAACATCATGTTCTGACATATATATATATATATACAGAGGGAGAGAGGGGAAGGGATAGGATAGAAACCATAAGAGAAATCTGGTAATTGCTTCAAGCCTGTTTAAACTGGTTAATAAACTTAAAATAATTAAGATTTCATTTTCTTTTTATACTTTTATTTTAAATCTTTCTTTTAAAAAAGGGTCTGCACCTTTACTAGTTTAACAGTAGCTGCTGCATTGCCTCTGTGTATATTGAAATCTGAGCGTTTCAGAAACACATGTTTAATCTCTTTCATACTGAATTGATCATATCTTTGGGATTTAAAAAAAAAATAACTTCCTATATTTAATCTTCATTCAAGAAATGAATCGCACCTCCATCAATTTAATCTTAGTTGCTACATTGCACTGGAGTTTACTGGAATTTCTGAAACCAGTGATCGTTCAAAAGCAGAAAAATAAAAGAGAGAAATAATAAAAAATAAAAAAGTATATGATACATCGTAATCTCATCGTAGTGGTATTAGGAATGACGCACGGGAGTAGAAAACGCTAACTCAAGCAACAAGAAAAGCTGGTTTATCTTCGGGAGCATGGCGATAAAGACCATCTGCTTTGAAATCCATGCTTTGGCCAACCTCCAAGATTGAAAAAAAGTTTAAAAGGGAATGAAAAAACGAAAAATAAATAAACGCCGATGAATTTCATTGGTTGCATTCCGTGGAATCTCGGTTCTCTTATCTTTCGCTTTAAAAGCGAAAAACACAAATAATAAAAATTAAAAAAAAAAGGCCGAATGCTCAGATGCAGCTGAAAATGATGTTTCAATGTCGCACGATTATTTTTATAAGCTCTATTGATAAATTAACATTTCAATTCACAAAATTGACGGCATTAAAATTGTAAATATAATTTACTCGATGGATTTAAAGATGGAACGTTAATTAAGATTAAAAATGAAAGGAATAGTAGTAACTTGTAATCAAATAAATTATGTTTAATGATAGAGACAGGAAAAGATTTCCATTAAAAATTTTATTTAAAACAACAGTCAGTTAAGTGGATTGATTAATGGCTAAATAATGAGATTTAAATATACCTTTGCGAATCGAAGCAACTCAATAAT
>JAOUZG010036900.1:8397825-8414741 GCA_026289955.1 Argiope argentata | reverse complement strand
GAGAGAGAGAGAGAGAGAGAGATTTTGAAAACAGTAAGAAGTTTCTTGATTTTAATTTATCATAGAAATAGATTAATTCCATTACAAAATTGTTTAATACATTTACTCATTTTTTAAAAAAATTTGGGCTATTAACTCGAAAGATTTTATATAAAAAATCATTAATTAAAATATTTTTTCAAAATACATTTTCTTAACAACATGAAACTTTAAAAATATTTCTTTTGAATTAAAACTCTTTAAAATTTATAAGTAGTCGTGTACTACATTTACTACATAAGAAATCATGAATTAGTCTAATAGATTTTTTTTTATCAGCAATAGGCATTCGTTTTAAAATACATAACACAACACACAGATTTATCCCGAATTTAATCACACTACATTAAAATATATTGAGATATTTGATAACGCTATTCAGATATAACAGAAATATATTAATCTTATAAATACTGTAGATGGCAAATATTAGTGATAAACAAATGATTAAAAAAGAATTACAAAATAAATATATTACTTACATGTTCCGAAGCCTGTTTAGATAAACACAATTCGCATTACATTCAACTGATTATTTTAAATGGATGCGTATTTGTTTATTCAGTCTACGCCGCATCATTAGTTTCCCAAATATTTTGTTTCAGTCGAAAATAATTCAAAACAACCAAAAATTCAAAAGACCTCTACTTCCAGCTTCGGGATTCCATTTGTCAAAATTAATGTAAGATTCATGAATATTAAAAACTTTCAATATGATGATTTCACTGTAATTTTGGAGTCCATTTAAAAAAAATGTTTTAAACACAAAAATAAGAAAAGAAAGCTGGACGGTAAAAAAAAATGGCAAATAAAATAACAATTCTGACTTTAGAATAATATTAGAATGAATGATATTCGAAAGTATATGATTCTGTAGATTACGAAAATCGTTTGGTGTTCAACTGTTATAGTTGACTTCGAACTGGTTTATTTCCTAAAGTAAAATCATTTGAGGTTGAATTTATATTACATTAATGGCAATAATAACATCATTCAGAGTTTCATATGTAGCGATATTAAAAATCAATTGCTTTTTTTTGTTTGATTAATATAAATAAATATTACAATTTACGAAAACATCTTTTCATACAGATATTATCATACTAATTTTGGAAATGTTTTTTCGAAGTAAAAGCCGGTAAGTAGTCGGATTTTTCTTTTACATTCATTTCAAATCTTGAGGGATATTTAAATAATAAAAAAGAGTTTTCTAAAAGACATTTAATCGCATACAGCATACCATATGTATATACAATATTCCCAAATAATCAGAAAAAACGTATGTACAAAATTTCAAATTTTTATGCATGTCAAATTTTTTTCTGAAAGTTAATTAAATTCTTTTCTTATGAAATTTAAATTAAAAATCAAACTTTATACAAAAATAATTTACAACGATTTTTTCTTGAGAAATGTTTGATGCAACATTTTATACAGAACATATTTCGGTGAGGGAAAAAAGAAGCTGAATACGCCTTTAGCAATCAAATAGTACCAAAAGGTGAGTTGTTTTGCTCTCCTTCCACGCCCCCTCTATTATTAACTAATTCAGGGCATAAAGGAAAAATTTCAATGAAATTGGCATGTTTTGTCATGCGCTTGATAAATTAATGACTTCTTACTATTTTGAAATAATCATTTTTCCTTTTTTAGAAAATTGAAAGAAATAAAAATAGAGCCAAATATATTTGGAAGCCTTATTTAGATGTTAATTATTTGTTTGTTTCCTGCTAAACTGAAATTGAGGCTAATGACGTTTGTTTGTAAAGAAATTAACAAATCAACTGACTTGCTTAGATTAAACAAAAATAACAGACATTTTAAAGTTCTTCAATTTCATTTCTCATTAGAGCTAAAAACGACAACATTCAAATTTGATTCAAATGCATTGATTATTAGTGAAAATCGTAAAAAAAATGAAGAATTATCACCCAAGTATAACAACTTGTACTTTTTGTAATTCTAACAATATAATTGTCAATGCGAAAATTAAATAAAAATTCTTCTAAACCGTTTTACAAACCAGACCACTGGTCAGTGAGTTACCGAATTTGGTGCGTAATTTATTCTTTTAGGAATCAATAAGAAAGGTTCTTCAAAATTTTAATTAAAAACTAAATGAAATCTTAATTAGTTCTTCAATAACCCTGGCATATTAGTGAGCAAAAATTATTTCTGTACCAATAACAAATAAAAAATAATAATAAACTTTCCCGTAATACTAATTCTATTTCCATACAATTTTTCTCTCATTATAACAAACTTTAAAAACATTTTTTAAAGTATATTTTATCCTATTTCAATGTTTTAGTAATTGGATTGTAATAGAGCCCGATGAGACAATACTAAATAAATTATTTTTTCTTTGTGCATAACCAGTTCCATTTATTACTATGATTTGTAATCTTTTTTATATCAATAAAACTAATTTAAATGATTTTTGACTGTGTACAATAAACCTTTAAAACGTCGCATTTTTCGAAATTTTCTTGTTTCAAGCGCATTACGTCAGTTTTTAAGCAAGTGTTTTTGAGTCCCATAAACCATCGATAGAACTATAAAATAGTATAAATCTAGATCAAAATAACATTTATTTTTTGAATGGTGCAATTGTCGGTGTAATTAAGCAGCAAATATTTCTGCCTCGGGAAGAGGTTGGGCTACATTAAAAAATCCGTGCACAATTATCTTTATAGGGAGTAGAATTAGGGCATCTATAAAGAATAAATGAGCTGCATTCTGTCAAAAATTATTTCCCTATTTTTTCAATAATCAAAGGCCCTTTTTGTGAATTAAAATTCCTCATAGAAGCAAAATAAAAATGAAAAAAATATCAATTATATTTAGAAAATTTGTTTTGAAAAAAATGTTAAATATTGTATACTTAACGTGCAAGCAATAATTGAATACTTAACACATGCTTATAAATAACTTATTCTGATGATTTTTAAACGAAGCTTTATAGTTTTATTCATTTCATTAAAATCCAAAACATTTTTGTTTTTAAATCTCTTTGATTCTCACAAAGTAATACAAATCAACTTCAATAAATAAATAAGAATATAAGTAGTAATATAAATAAAAATGATCTTTGAAGTGTAAACTTCAATGAATTAATTAATTACAAATTAATTAATGAGAAGAAAGAAACTTGAAAATTAGCACTATAAAAGGCCTCATTGGGAAATACCATTATAGTGCTAATTTATTAACCATTAGCAACCATTATAGTAAACAATTTTCATAAAATATTTTTTCTTTTTAAAAAGAATTAATACGGTTTTATTTTGATAATTCTTAAAATTTTAAATTCTATCATATAGCATTTCATTTTGTCCAACTAAAAACTAGAAGATATATTGAGGTTTTTAAAATGACTCAGAATTCAATTCTAAAATAATGGCTTTAAAATAATACGTATTAATAATGTTTTATTTAAAACGAAGAGTACTATATCTCAGGGTGCTCTTTCAATCAGGAATTTAAAGCTAGTAAAATCCTATATTACTAATTGAGAAATTAACTGCCGTTATTTTTCTGTTTACTATCAGTTTCAGCTGCCTTAAATAAAGCTCATTTGCTTATTTTGTAAAACGTTTTTTATAAGAGGTGGAAATGAAATCGAAAATGTTCTCTAAACTTCTTCCTAGAAGCTAACTAAACCTAATTAATCACTGCTTTTGCGTTTTATTTATGATTTTCTTTGTTAAGATATATCATTGTATTGAAAAGACGATTTTTTGGGTAAATTATGAATTCCATTTTATTTAATATTCTCAATGATTGAAAACCATTAGAATTTTGTATCTGAGTATATTTTGGGAAGTTACACAAATTTTTATAATTGTATTTACATTCGGTTTATCGCTATTTTACATCTTCAGATTTTTTTTTAACTAAGCCACATTTTTTTGATAGAATTTTCTTACGAAAAACCTGATAAATTAAAGTCTAATGATTGTGTTATGTTCAAATTTGGTAATTTTTCAATATTTTGAACCAGAGAAAAAATAATTTATTCATTTAAAAAAAGTTTCAAGGTTGTTTTAGCTATGTGAAACAAAAAAAAACCCATTTTGGGTTATTTATCAGTAGGATCTTTACTATTTAAAAATTAAAGATAGAAACCCAGCTTATTTATTTTTTGTTTCAGGAATTAGATAAAATATTTCTTTGGCATTTCTGCAAAATTTTAAGCAAATCATTATATACACCTCTAAACCAGAAAATTTTGGCTTTATACCTCTTTTAAACGAAAAAAAAATCCTTTTTCTTTCCAATTTTTAAAAAAACTTAAGTCGCTATGATTATATGATTATGCTTCATAGATGCTTTTTCAAACAATTTTCTGCAAATATACTAAAACTATAAATATTTTCGAGCGTTTTCTCAGCTTTCAATTTTATTTTTTAAACCCTTATTTGGAACGTAGCAATTCAAAAAAATCGCACAATTCTAAAAATTAAAGATATAACATTTTAAAAAGATGAAACAAAACAACGAAAATTGTATAGGTAGATTAGTTGCTAATGTATTTAGCTAATTAAAAAACTAACAATAAATACTTTACGAATAAAAATTTAGAAATAGTAAATATCTAAGTCATTAGTTTATTAAATATGACCATACATATCTAATGTAACTAAAAGAAACAAAAGAGCGAATTTTTTAATTCTTCATGTAGGCCATACAAAAACTTTCCCCGTTTTTTTAAAAGCTTTAAAATGTTATATTTCGAAGAAAAAGCATGTATTTTCCAGAATTTAATATAATAGATTATACTAATTTGTCGTATATAAATTTTGTATAAGAAAAAACATATATTTTATTTGTATACAATAAAGTACAATAATCACGACAATAGATGCTGTGGATTTGTAGTACAATGCATTCCATAAAATATGAAAAATTAGTGAAATAAAAGTTCCAATGATTCCAAATCCACACAGAAAAAAATCCTCTTATAGTAATAATTAAAACAATTTCAGTTTTCTTGTCGTAAAATGCACAAAATAAGAATTTAGTAACTAAGCAAGTGAAGTCAAATAAGAGCATTTTGAATATTTCACAACAAACTGCAATAACAAAATTGTAAGTATAATAAAGTATTTAATTTCAGTATAATGTACTAAATTATGATGCAATATATTAAATTTCGTTAGAATTTTTTTTAAACATTCAGAATAATTTTTGTTACACTTCAATTATAATTTTTAAAAAAAAGAGGGGAAAAAACACTATTTATTAAAAACAAATTTATAGGTTTTTTTTCTACTTTTAAAATCCCTAAAACATACATGTTGGAATAACCATCTCAAAATTTGTGATTTTTCATCAAAGAAAAAAAAAGATCCTTTGACAGATAGATAGATGAATAAAAAGGAATCATGAATGGATTTTCCAGTCGGATAAACAGTTTTTGTTTTATCAGAATGTGAGAAAGTATCAAATAACTGTTAAATAATCAAAAAAAGCTTTTACTTTAGATCTAGAGTATACAATTCAAAAACACGAAAACGGTTATATGTTACTACGTACATTCATGAATATTTTATCTATATAATAATGAAGGAAAAAAATTAAAGCTTATTCATGATTTCGAACTAAAAGTTTTATTTCTTCTATCAATATATATATAGTTATCTTCATTTTATTTTTTATATTACTTACACTTACACAGACACTTACTTTTAAGAAACTTTGCTTTAAATTAGAATCTCATTTAAACATGTCTCTCGTTTAAAAAAATTTTTAAGTTCTGAATTTTTACAAAAAATTCTATTATTATCCACTTCGCATACAATGACGAGACTGACACGCGCATAGAATTGCTGAATTTTTATTTTCAAATCTGCAATTAAGCCACAGAATTAAGTATTTAAATACGAAAAAAAATCAATATGAAACGATTTGGTATCCAAAATGCTCCATATATTACTTTAAAAAATCAAATTAACAATAAATTACCAAAATATGATGAGTTATCTAATTAGAAAGTTAAATAAATTCGTATGTCAAGTGGTTAAATAAAAAAAATTCTACGTAAGAAGTAATGAACCAATAAACTTTGTAATATTTTGTTTTACCACGTTTTTGCCATATATATATATATATATATATATATATATATATAACCAGCAAATTCTTCAATATTAACAAGGTTACAAAAGTTTATCTTCATTTTTTTAAAAGAAAAAGACTCAAAAATCTTCTAAACAAAGATTTATATAACTTACAGTTATAAAAATAAACAAATAAATCGCCTCTCAATAAAACTCGAAGAAATACCACAAAATAAACGGATAAAAGTTCTTTAAAATGTAGGGAGAAACCAACGTATAAACCCCTCTAAGATTACGTTTCTATCCGGACTTTACTTTCATCTTTTAAATATCTATCGCAGACGATTTTTCGGGATAGCAGCGAAACGGCAGACGATTCTCGTCACGGCAGCCTCCCCCTGCACTTCGGGCCGCTGGTTTACTCCGTGTTGCATCGGTAAACCTCCCGCCAGCAGACGCGGCCACGCAAAAACTCCCCGCGCGTCCCCTGGATTTAAAAGTGGGGGGAAAGGTTATTTTCCGATTATATAGAGGGTGAGGGAAATAATATTACCGTCGGGTTGGAAGATAGGAAGGAATTGTTTTTGCTTTAGTTTTTAACAGTTTATTCCCAAAGTTTTTCGAAGTTCGGCGTGTCTTTCAAGCAATTTCACGATCATGCTTCTGTAGGTTCGAATAAAAGACGATATCTCGCTCTCGAAAAAGAGCCTGGGCTAAATATAATGACGTTATTCTTTTACGCCCCAAGAAACCAGGGGCTTTTATATAGACTATATTTATAACAGACTGAGAAAAAAGGATTTTATATTCACATTTTATCAAAAAAGTAATTTATTTTTCAAATGCAACTGGTTAAACAAAAATATTGTATTTTTCATGAAGGCATACACGACATTTTACGTTTATTTTAACACAAAGTGAATGCAAGTTTTCAGATCTTTCTCTCCCTTTAGGAAAAAAGAATATTTTGTAACTCCACTTTAAAATAAAAATAAATTAGTTATAAACTAAATAACCAATCAAATTGCCGAATATTGCATAAGTTGATAAATTCTTTTTATCTCAAAAAAGAAGAAAAGAAAAAAGATTTTGCTAAATTTCCGAGATTGAATTAATTTTTATAATGATATCACATGAAAATGTAATGTGGAAAAATTTTTCCGTTAAAAACTTTTGTTAATTTCGTTAAAACATAGGGAATAAAAAATATGTAAAAAATGATTAGCATATTTTGAATTAGTAACCCCAGTAATACGTGGTGACTATATTAATGCTCCCATTTAATTTTATTGTATAAATCTAAACTCTCACAAAAATTTGGATTGCTATTAATAATTATATATTTATAAAAACTTCAGAAGATTATATTTTATTTCTTAATCAAATTAAAGGAATTCCAAAAAAATATTTTGTTATTAAGTTATAACATTTTATAAGATAGGCAGCAGGACATTTTAACATGTAAAAATATTCCAACTTTTCTCAGAAATCATTAATAATATTTCACTCAAAATGTTAGCACATTTATATCATATTATAGATGTCCACTTTAAGCACGAAACAGAAGTTGCATGTAAAGTATCCTTAATCTATAAAAACTGAAAAGACTAGATATACAAAGGAAAGTTACTCTTTGGATATTTATATAGTGTGAATCATAAATACAGCAAATACACGGCAACTTATCTGGTAAGAATATTCGGTTCTCTAAATTAATTCAGCAAGAACGGCATTAAAACAGCAGGAATCAAAGAACGTATCTCTTTCCAAGTTGGGCAGGATAATCTTTCCATACAATTGAATGATGATTAACCGATTACTTTCTTTTCTTTTAATACCTTTCTTTTCTTAATATATAATGTTTTTATCACTCTATTTTCATCCAAAATAATTTTTTCATTTGGATAAAAATAGATATAGTCAGATGATGTATGAATCCTAAGTGAAAATATACAGCTATTTATTTTAATCAAGGCTGAACAATTGTTTAAAAGTGTATAAATAGTTTTATTATTAATATGTCTATTAGAGAATGTATCATTAATTTTTTTAAAAAAAATTAAAAGTTATTCTCGAGAATGCTTTTGGCATTTAAATAAGTGTGATGATTTATTGCAGTATAAAGTACCTGATAATAAAATATTAATTAATTCTTGGTAAATAACACTCAGAGATTTATATAATTTGGATTTCTGGGATGAATTCATTTCTTTTAGAACTTGCTCAATAACATTACTTAGAAAGTTCAACTTTTAAGTTTTAATCAGTATATATTCAAAATATTTTATTGTCAAATAAGATATTGCGAAATAATAAAAAAGATAAAAGTTTGAAATAGATAATTAAGAGATCCATAGTAAAAATTTTAAGATTATTTTTAGTAACACATTTTGGAGCTATATTTTGCGACTAAAAGAATTAAAAATCCGTAGATCTAAATAAATTATTACACTGCACTACTTTGACGAAAATGAAATCATTTTTTTAATAATTGGTTTTTGGTATATTATTTATCCCCCTATTACAGATTTCAACAGTTCATGCTCATACCAGGGTAACATGACAATTGAAAAACGTTTATATGCAATTTAAAAATATTATACCTTTCCGTTAGAAAAACAATCAATTTTGGCTACCTAAATTATATTTTTAACATCATTTCGTAAATGACTGTTATAAATGCAAATTTAAATTTCGAAGCTTTAATTTATTGATTTGGCAACCTATTTCAGAGCAAAAGCTCACTACTAAAAATACAACAAACGGTCTAAATTTGCGCAAATTATTCACTAAAACCCTACGATTTTAAAAAAAAATCATAACGCTTTTTTTCTATAGATAGTTAATTCATGTTTTTAGAGAAAGAAATATAATTCTGAAGAGAATAATTTTTAACATCATTTAGTAAATAATTTTTACCAACAGTTTTAAATTTTGAAACTTGTTGATTTTGCATCATCTTTTGTAGCATAATCTTATAATTAAAGCATACCAAATAACAAAAATCAAATTCGCAGTCAGTAGAACTTTGAGATGGAAAAGAACATACCTCCCCCCTCCCCTACATAATTGATGCTTTTTTTAAAAAGGGAAATACAATTTTGAAATGAATAGTTTTTAAGATCATTTAGTAAATAATTGTTATCAACGTATTTTTAAAATTTGGAATTTTAAAATGTTAATCTTGCAATATTATTCAGAATTTTAAAAAAACTACAATTAATGCGCACCAAACGATAAAATTACTCAATTCACAATCATTAAAACTTCTAGTCGAAAAAGAACACAACATTTTTTTTTCAAACAATTAATACATTTAAAAAAGATAGATAAAATTCTGATGTGAATAGTTTAAAATCCAAGGATTGTTATCAACGCATTTTTAAAATTTGGAATTTTAAAATGTTAATATCGCAACATCATTCAGAATAATAATAAAAAGACAAAACAAATGCAATTAAAGCTCCCCAAACGATAAAATTATTCAATTCACAATCATAAAAACTTCGAATTGAAAAATAATTCTTTTTCAGACGATTAATACATTTAAAAAAGATAAATAAAATTCTGAAGTGAATATTTTTTAATATCATTTAGTAAATAATTATCAATGCAGTTTTCAATTTTGAAGTTTTAAACTTCCGTTCTGAAAATGTTGATTAAGCAACATCTTTCAGAACAAAAATATACAATTAAAGCACACCAAACGATAAAAAAAATTACACATACACACAATCGCTAAAACTTTACGATGAAAAAGAACATAATACATTTTTTCACCTAGACAGATAATACTTTTTTGAATTTGTTGCCATTAGACCATTAACTTTCATCCATATCGTTTGATTAAACATCTCACGGCTGCTTTCATCCCCCAAAATCCCGTGTTCGCGCCAGACTTTTCATTAATAAGGGTCATTTAATCTGAAACCTCAATTGGCCGGGTAACACCACTTCCCAGAAGAATCGTCTGAAAATCCAAGGAGCAGGTGCAAATGGAAACGAACCCTGAATTGCAAATGACAAATTATTTGGAAAACGCCAACTATTCATTAGGTCGAACTTAATGACATTCGAACGACACCTCATTCGACAATGCGACTCATAGAAATTAATGTGGAGGGAGACCAAAAGCATATTTTTTTCACTTCAGTGCTAGAAATGGTTATTTTTAAATGCATGGTTACGTTACAATTATTATCGTTTGGTTTGGGAACTTTGTTCGCGTGCTGGTCGTGTGTTAAGTTATATGCCTTGGGATAAAATCAGCCTGTTCCTTCTTTATAAATGATATTCAGGAATAGTTTTTAGCAGATAAACAAGGAACACAAATTATCTTTGCAATGATTTATTTTTATCCATAACATTTTCTTTGAAAATGCTTTTTAAGATTTCATTTATCATTCAATAAATTATAAATCACATAAACAGTAAAAATTAATTGTTTAAAAATATTCATAATAAAAAGACAAAATTTTGTAAGGTTGGTATGTTTTTATAAATGTAAATAAATATGACATATTAAAAAAGTTTGTTTAAGATTAAAGAAGAGAATTATTTGAGTTTTAAAATCTGAATTCAGTTTTTTTTAGAACAGAAATTAATTTTCGAATGAATTATTTATCAATTTATGATTAGCCTTAAATGTAAACATAACAACAACAAAAAATAAGGCAAACGATAAAGATTTTTTTTTTCATTCACAATGCCGACTATTTTTTAACATTTTTATATTCATGAGAATTTTTGAATGTCATAAGAGGTTTTTTTTAAATAAAAAAAATATCGGAATTTTCTTCCGTTTTTTAAAAAAATAATCTTCTGCTTACTTTTTGTAATAAAGTATTTATGATTCACGAATAAAAAAAACCAAAACTAACTGCGGATTTTTAAGAATAAACGAGAAAAAAAAATTTACCAGCTGATTTTAACGCATGAATCACTGGAAAGCTATAACATTTAATATCCAACTTTATAATTTTTAATGTTAAAAATTCAATGAATATTTCATATTTTAAATAACCATTTCCTCTTTCCAATTATAAAACGGACAGGGGATTAATTTTTTTCTGATACGATTAAAGAATAGCTACATTTTAACCAAAAATGATTAATATAAATATAAGAATAAATTTAACGATTTTTAACTTGACAAAATTATATTTTGAAATCTCAATTTCACAAACTATTGATTTTAAAATAATAGTTATAATTCTTAAATATACATAGGTAATATCAAATGACTGACCAAATTTAAATTGCATTAAGATCCATACCAATAACACGATTAACAGTTTTTCGTGTAAACATTATAAAATGTATAAGAATATTGTACTTTCTTCATATTATATGTAATTAAATTTAATAGGAGGCAAATGAGAAACTAATCACTTTGAATATATGTATATATACTTTTAATTACTGAAATATTTGCAAATTTCATTAAGTTTAAAAATCTGTAATTGTAAATTTTTTGTGCCATATCGCAACTAACCATTTTTTAAGTATAAAGAAATAGAAATTTTTTATTTAAACTAAAAAAATACTCAGCAGCAAAGTCATTCCTTGATTATTTTGAATTACAAATATTGTTCACTCTTAAAAACGGCGTCAACTTTTTTAAATACAGATTTATGAATTCTTTAATAAGCGGACAACTTCTTAGTATTAAATATATCAATGTTAAGTGAATTTGATCAAAACACGCTACCTATTAAATGTGTTAAACAAAATATTCATAATTTTCCACAAGCCTAATAAGTGTTGAAAATAATCATATTCTTAAATAATATAATTAGTCAAAAGAATTCATAAACGATCTTTTATTTCCCATTAATAAAAATTATTAAATATTTTAATTTTATTATTAACAATACTTCGGAAAACAGCGCAGATCAATTATTTTAAACGACTATAAATTTTCTTTTGAATCATTTTGCGTCCTTTACGCATTTACCAATGACAGGCCATTTCCAATGTCAACCGGCAAATGGACAACAAAAGCTACCGAATACATTCGTCACGGGGATTTAAACTCAGAATTAGGGGTTCGAGATCTGAATTCGAATCATACACGACCGCCTTCCAAATAAGATTTAATAGAAGACTCGGTTTTGAAATCACGCAATCGGTTTGTATTGGTTCTCAAGCCGCTCAAAAAATAGAATCTTCGTCTTCGTATTAAAATAGATCCCTGCCTATTTTCTCACGATCCTCCAATCAGATTAGATTTTATTTAATCCCTTGTTCAAAGATCAAGCGAAGTTTTATTTTTCCAACTATTTTTTCAAGTTTAGTAGTACAAATAGTGAGTTTATTTATCGTTTGGTGTAAACAAATGAACGTGAGATTTAGTAAGATAAAAAGGCATCAAAGACTGTAATTGAGAAGTTAAACTTGTTTTTATATCTGCAGGACTTTGATTTTGAGACTTAACTGGTATTTTAAAAGGAATTAAAAATTCACTAGACATATCTATTACATTCAATACAATAGAATCGAGTCTAGCAATTTTGTGCCCACAAAACTTATACAGTATTTCTTTTAACTGATGAATAAATATAATACAAATTTAGAAATTATAAGGAATAAAAGAAATTTATTCAAAAAACAATATTAAAGTATGATTTAGTTCAATAGTTAAAATACGATATACGAGTTTAAAATGGTTTAGCTTTATAATTTTATAATTCTTTAAGATATATTGTTTATTTTACATAAATATTAGCTTTACATTCAAATATTGAATGAAATACAATATAACATAGTTTAAATAAAAATATTTGATTACAAACTATGCATTCAAATTAAAACATATTAGTAGACTTTGCCGAAGAAAATAATTTTAATATAATTTGATAAAATTAGCTCATACTTTATATAAAGAGATTCTTCTATTCTTTATTCTCTAGAAAAACTATGAAACTAATACAACTATTCGATTTAAAAATCTTACGTACAGTGAATAAAAAGCACTTGTAGTTAAATTATAAATAAAAACTGTAAAAAAATATATAAAACTTCGTTTTACATTTTCACTGTAAAAACTTTTTGAATTTATTGAAACCACTAGGTTTATTTCTATGTTTTACTGTTTTTTAAACAGATATCAACATTTTAATAAGAAAATTTAGTTTTCTGTGTCAAAACATCTAATTACTTTATATACGCTTTTGATTATTAATTTTTAATTAATTAGAATAGAACTTATTTAACTAACCATAAAATATGATGTGTTTTAAATTATAATTATTTGCTAGCAAAATACTCAAATTTCTACGTTATATAAACTATTTTACTATTATAATCACTCATTCAGAAAAAGCAGCTTAATAGAATATACAAATAGTCAAATTTTTATAAATTAATAGCTCATTTTTTTGAAAAAATATATAATTTAATCATTGTTTTAGAGTTTTCATTAATTTAACACTTTCTTTCTTGTAGCACTTTTATAAAATTTTTTTACTGCTATAATTTAATTTTTTTAAAATAAACTTTAATAAAAGAAGCAAATGAAGTGACAAATAGAACTTGGATATATATTTTTTATTTAAAAAAGAGGATATACGACTATTTTTAAATTTTATGTATTAGAAGTTTGTAAGTATAACATTTAAGACTTAACACAAGGTAAAAATTCCAATTTTTCCTAAATACATAGTTTTTTAATGAAGAAGTAATACTAAGTTTGTGAAATCAATCAAATGTATAAAAAAATTGGCATATGGCATAATTCTATAATTCTAATACTTCTTTTTAAATTAAATTTTTTTCTTAAATACACAGTTTTTTTATTGAAGAAGTAATACTAAGTTTGTGAAATCAATCAAATGTACAAAAAAATTGGCGTATGGCATAATTCTATAATTCTAATACTTATTAAATTAAATTTTTTTCTTAAATGCACAGTTTTTTTATTGAAGAAGTAATACTAAGTTTGTGAAATCAATCAAATGTATAAAAAAATTGGCGTATGGCATAATTCTATAATTCTAATACTTATTAAATTAAATTTTTTTCTTAAATGCACAGTTTTTTTATTGAAGAAGTAATACTAAGTTTGTGAAATCAATCAATTGTATAAAAAAATTGGTGTATGACATAATTCTTCAATTGATTTTAATACTTTTTAAATTAAATTTAATTTTTGGCAGAGGGTTGAAAATACAAGACACTCACCCATAGATGGCATCCTTATCTCTCTTGTGTACATCAGGCACTGAGCCCATGATGTGGTTGGACATGACACCAGCATGATTACTGTGGTACTGGTGCATAGAAGGTGTGTGATTCATGTGCGGAGCATGACTGAGGGGCTGCATTGCCCTGTGTCCGTGAGGATCGTAAAGGGACGTCGGACCGTCCATCCCGCCATAGTGCGGCATACCATCTTCGTACTGCATGGCCAGGGGGTGTTCAAGTGGATAAGGCTCACTCTTCATAAATTACAGTCGGGGATGGCCATACAAAACACAAGAATACAGGACAGCAATTCTTGGCACGCAACGGTAAACTTTTTACCAAGCGCCGCCGATAGAAGTAATAAATATTGCAACACCCCTCAAATTCTTCTCAAGGTGTATATATCCTTCCAGTAGTTGGAATACAAACAGTCGGGTCCTGCAATATTGCACTAATACCACAACAGCACTTGATTACATCAACTGACAATGAAGTTTCATTGGACGCAGATGATTTTTTTTTCTTTCCTCAAGAAAAGTGAAAATCACCACAACTTTTTGCGCACATCAAAAGTTGCGAAAACTTTCTAAAATTACTTTACGTCCGTGGTCGGAAAAGTTCGTATCGTATTTGTTGTTCGAATCTTTTACAGAAGACGATTCTTTTTTTGTTGTTCTTCAGCTATTGGTTTTGTTTGGAAACACTTTTTTTCCCTGGGGGCCCAGCGCTTTTCTACCCCGGTTCGTTCGAAAAAAACTACCTCGCGCACCGTCCGTCGCTGTCCCGCGCAGTGAAGTGCCGCTCAAAGAAGCCACGCGATTCACTGAGTCTTTGATTCAAGCGACCGCAGCGCCACACGCGAGCCTGCGGTTTCTGCTAGAAACACGAGAGGCAACACAAAACTCGGCATAGAAGGGAATAAGCCAGAAAACGAGTCATGGTAGTAGATGTTGCTCTTTTTCTCGATCGCGACGGGAAAAAATTGCATTGATGGTAATGTCACTCGGTATAACTTTAACAATTATTTTTCAAAATAATAAATTAGAAAATAGACTTGTTCTGCTGCTTTAATAATTATTATAACCTAACTACTGACAAAATAATTTTAAAATTTTCATCATTATCTGACTGCTTTTTAAAAATGTGATAAAGATATTAAATTTATTTGTGCTTTTTCGTTTCCAATCCTAAGTAAATCACATCATTTCACCCCCCCAAAAAAATCTTAAAATACCATTACATTTCTTTTCGAATAAAACCAGTAACATTCCTTGATGTAGAGACGGTAGTTTATATATTTATTCCTGATCAAAAGATTCGAATGCATTAATTTCGAGCTTAAAAAACTAAATTTCATAGAAAATATTATGAAGGAAACGAAAGAATAATGTTTCACCTTTGGTACCATTCTTTTTTTTATATTTAGCCTGGGTTATTTGCATTTGAATGAAAAAAAAAAAAAGTTATATCATTCTATTGTGTAATGAAAATTTATATTCATAAAGAAAACTATTTTTAAGTATTTTTATTAAAATGTTGTTGAATATTTTCTTGAGAATTAATCTGCAACTGCTATTTAATTTATCGATTCTGTGTTTATATTTCAATAAAGCGTTTCATATAAAGCGTGTGTTGTCGCTTTTCTTCATTAAAAGGTATCCAGAGGCTTTAAGAATTTCAAATTTTAAAAAGAGGTTTGCATTGCATTTTCTTCCAATTAATTCTCTTGCCTATTTAAACTTATAGAATTTATTTTAAAAAAATCTAAGTTCCGCAGTTCCTGCGTTTAATTAACTTGCAATCTAATAATAATATAGATCTCATACGGTTTTTTTTATATAAATTATACTTCTATTAGAAACAAATTATTTACCATAAAACTAATGTGAACACTTTACTTTAAGTTATTGTATTCTGTGATCAGTTTATTGCATTCATTTTTAGGGTCAGTCTTTTCATGTATCCGACGAAAGCATTCTAATAACGGCCCTAATAATTAAGATAATTTTTATCGTATAGTTCATATTAAAATATTTTCGATTTGATTTCAGCTTGAGGGATTATGCTAGGCAGGAATCTTTTAAAAGCATGTAGTATATACTATAATAATAATGATAATAAAGAAAAGAAAAAAGAACTATTGAAAAAGTTTTATATTGTTAGAATTCAGATAAATTCAACATGAAAAAAAAAGTGTTACAGAACTATCAGAAGTATCAGTAGTGTAAATTATTGAAATTACAATAGAGACATTGATTCCAAAACCTGCATTAAGCATTAGTTTAAACAAATTTTCTTGAAATATTATCTACCTTACGCTTTCATGTTCTCGGGTCTGTGCAGAAACGTGGGGGGTTGCCTATCTACTGCCTTTAATCGGAGATTTTTTTTTTCCCTCTGAAAGGCGTGTAGTTCCCACCAGTATTGCTATCGCGGCGGTCCTTTCAAGCTGATAAACCCGTGTGCCTTAGTGGTGGGTCGGAGTAGCTTGTTAGGGTTATAGTTACACATTCAAATTCATTTCTAATAAGTAGTTCCTAATCTGAACTTGCTTTTGTCTTCAATGGGCGCATGTAACTGTTGACCAATGGAATAGAGAGTGCAGTTAGAGCACATTATTTTATTCATTTC
>JAOUZG010036900.1:8381837-8397425 GCA_026289955.1 Argiope argentata | reverse complement strand
TGAGTCAAATACTTTATAGTTAGACAATTTGTGAAATATATTTAAGTTACTTTTAAATTATTCTATCTTAAGTAACCTTAAGATAGGATTGATTATCTATTCGGATTATCAATTTTTTTGTTCAACCTAGCTAAAAACCTCTCCGAGAACTCCAAACCTCTCTTCTAAAAACCTCTTCCAAGCTAAAAACCTCTATCCTTACAAACCTAAAATAACGAATTCAAGTTCTCTGATTTTTGTGAATTCGCTGCTGATAGCTGGTTATCCCTACCAGCTTATGTCGTTATTACACCAGTAGATTCGGATTGATGTTTAGAAGGTAAAATATTCTTCTGGCACTCAAAACCTTGCGAAGATTCTTTTATTCAAGAATGACAAAATCGAATATATCGAAAGAGGATAATTCTATTTTGAGGAGCAAACAGTAATGTAGAGTTTGACCACTAGTATTAAACCTGAAACAGATAAAATAGGCTTAACAATAGCAAAAAAAAATTTTTTTAAGAGTAATCAATATCTTTTTCAACAAAACGAATGCTTGTTTAATATGACTTTCGCCTTTGCTTATACCAAAGAGTAAATCACTTAATGTTAGGGAAATGTCATACTCTTTCTAAACTTTAATCATTAAATGCAATTTAAGCTTATCACACTTCTTAACTCACAATTAATATTATCTTTTATGGTTTTTTTTAATTCAATTTTTTAATTCAAAAATAAAATTAAAAATTAAAAAATAAATTTTTAATTTTATTTTTTAATTCAATATTCTCCTACTTATTTGAAAAACGCAAAAATGTTAACAAAACTATGAACTGATAATAAAATTAAGAATAAATAAATAAACAATCACATAAAAAAGGAACATAACAAAAAAAAATTCTCTCGGGATAAAAATAATAAAAATATTAATTTTTTTTTCAGAAAAAAAATCACGTAAAAGCTAAATATTTTTCAGTAAAAAGAAAATATTTCTTCACATTATGAGCTACAAAAGTCATTTAACTGCAGCAGATAGTTAGGAAAGGTCATGGGAAAAGGGAGCACAGGTTACCTCTATATTTTGACGAATCTTTACTGTTAAGCTACTTCAATTGCACATCACGAAATTTTGAAAATTTAGATATTCAATTTTGATTATTTTTCATATGCGCAGCTAAGAAGACAGAGAATAAAACAGCAATTTACTGCATTATTCTTCATCAGCTATTTATTTCAAAGATTCAGATATAAGCCTTGCCTTTGTTAATTACACACATACACTCCCCCCAAATAATTGCATTTATTAATTTAACCTGTCATTAAGGATTGCAAGTTTTAGTCATTAAAATTTCCAAAGAACGCTAGCATACTCGCTATTCGAAATACAACAATTTTCGATATAACGTTAGTTCATTAAGAATATTATAAAACGTAACTAACAAAAAATTGCAAAAATCAATATTTACTTTTCTATACCAACTTCCAGTTAATCACGACACAATATAACAGAAATTTAATCTATAATAATGAAAGAAAGGAGAGTGAACAAAAAGTATATGTTGTTGTTGTTACTTATGGCACTTGCCATGGACAAGCCCCCTGCTGTTACAGCGGCAGATTTAAGCCGACAGGAGCGTCTCTTATTTTACAAGTAGTGCCATCTAGGGCCAAGAGTACGACTTTGCTATACACACGTCACAACCTTTTTTAGGGGGTGAACTTCATTTATGCATATTCATTCATTAATCTCAGATGGTAATTTAGACCTGGAACAGAAAACGATCACCTCTGACCCAGTACTCCCAGTGATATTACTCTCGCTACGGAGGACTTTGCGACCACGAACAGATTTAACGAGCGCCAATCGCCACACACTCGGGCAATCTTTAGGCCGTTGAGTTTCGAACTCGTGACCTAAGAAGTACGAGTCCAACGCTCTACCAACCAAGTTATACTGGCCTCAAATGTATCTGATTCTGGTAAATAATGAGCTGTAAAAATTGGCAAATGTTTCTAACATTCAGAATGATACGTTCAAATGATGAAATCTGATTAAAAAGAAGAATTAAGAAATATGAATGAAAATTTTATTGAACCAATGAATAAATTAAATAAATATAAGATAATACAAAAATATGAGACGGATTCGGTATTATGCAAAAAAAGTTCCAATATTGAGTCTTGTATTAATGCGATTTGCCTTTATTAATTTTCTGAAAGACATTATGATCTGATTTAATTTAGCAAATAAACTATTGTGATCGTAGAAGTTTAATCATTTCTCATTTCAGATTAAAGCTCAAATTTTAGATGAGTTGACAGACCGAGAAATGTAGCAGCTGCATTTTGCGATGAAAGCAGCCAAGTGTAAATTATGCAAATAATACAAATTGCGTATCTTATACAGTTTTAAATTTAAAAATACTTTGTTGAATGAATAATTGCGAAAAAAAAGAATAATTAATGTTTTATTGAAATTATTTGCATTTTTAAATTCGGATTGAAGTAATACATTCAAATTGATGGAAAAAAATCAACAAGCCTCATCAAATAACTCAAATGAGCATTATTTGAGTAACATTTACACCCAAATACACAATGCACAATAATCTGCAAAGTATAAAAAGTTAAATATTTACATATTTTTCAGGCAAATTTACATGTTTAATTCCTTTTTTTTTTTTTTTTTTTTTGAAAAAACCTTTTAACTCTAATTTAATTTTAATGCCAATTAAGTCCAAAAATTAACCAAACAAATTAATCACAAATAAGTTTTTGGTGGTTTCAATGCATATCTTTCGAAAACGTTTTCTCATACAAAAATGCTTTTACACTATTTCTAATCTCAATGTTTTTATAGTTATACTAGGTTAATTTCAATATTTTTTTCTTTAATATTAATAAATTACAAAAATTTTGATTTGAGGTGCGAACTGCAACAATATTTTCTCTATGATGAAATATATATAAATTTCATTGCTCTATCAATTACTAAATACGATTTAACATACATTCATTTAATAAATACGATTTAAAGGTGGATGGGAATATGAAAATTAAGCAGGTTGGTTTTGAAATAAAAATGAAAACCTTAATTTTTAATTTAATAAGGTTTTGATCACAATTTTCAAGTATTCGTTCCAAGTTATAAATTTTTATGTTCAAAGCATTTTGACTCTAAATTCCGCAACTATAAATTAAGTGGTATGACTTCGTTGGGTTGGCCAGACGCGCATAAACAATACACGTATATTCTTCTTTAGTACGAGCCAAGATTTGCAGGTGAAACCTTAGTGAAATTTCGTTTTCTGATTTATATTTTTGTTTATTTATTGTAGATCTATAGATGAATTCCAGCTAGATATTTAGTATAGTTAGAAATAAATTCAAAATTCTTAATGATTTTATTTTCTATCTTTTCATTTTTTATTAGCATTTTTTTGTTTAGCGAAGATATTGTTTAAGTGCTTACAAAATATGCTTACCTTACACAGAACCAATTTAACACTGAAATCAAAGGTAAATTCTTTTTTTGTGTGTGTGTGTGTGTGTGTGCGTGTGGTTTATTTTATTCTTGAGACATATATAAATTTTTGAAGATCCATTAGCATCTTCTTATTTATTTTCATTTTACGAAAAAAAAAATCTTGAATTTAAATAAATTAAGGGCAAATTTAAAAAAAAAAGATTTTTAAAAAGGATGAAGAATCTAATTTTTTAATTCATCTTCCTTAATCTTAAACTTTTAAATCATTAAACTTTAAATAATTTAAAACTTTTAAATCTTTTAAACTCATTTGTTAAAATATTTTTCATATTAATGTTAAAAATGTGGGGAGAAAATAATTTTGTTGACCAATTAATAAATTATGTAAAATATAAGAACTAATAATCCTAATATGATTCAATTTATCTGATTGAAAGCCGGATAATTAAACAGATTCAATCTTTAAACATAATGACGAATGCTTTATGAAATTTTTTTCTTCTTAGCAAATAAAACTGTGAAAATTTTGTTCCCATATATTTCATTTTATTCATTTGCATTTGTATAATAAATTTTTTTTTCTTTTCTTTCTGTTATGTGGCTTAAATGGAAAAATAATAATAATAAAGTGTTAAATCAAAGGAAGCAGATTTTCTGAACTTCCTTGCTAGATGCTTCGAACTACGACTGTCCGATTACTTAAGTTTTATGGGGAATTGGTAAAATAAAGCAATATTTAAATAAATAAATAAACAAATAATATTAGAAAATAAAAATAACATTTTAATTTTTTATGTATTTTACATATACATTTATATTTACATATACATAAAACCTTACGTTTACTTCTTACTATATTTACAACTTACTAAACTCACACCTAACCAAATAGGTATTTACACCCCCAACGTATTAATACCCCAACCCCACATTCATAGAAGAATAATTTAAAATATTTATAAAAGCAATGTAATAATAAAATTGCTTTTGCTATAATATATGCCATCTGATTCATTCATATTAGTGAACGTATTCCATGCATGTGAAATTGAGAAGTATAATTCCTTAAGAACTAATTTACAGAAATTTAAATATTTAAAATCTTTTTAATATTCCTTTACGGATAAGTAAAATAGTAATAATAATATATTTAAAATCAGTTGCTTATTTATAGTTAAAATCTGAGGGAAACGTGGGACAGTAAAAGAAATCTTGGCCCCAAAAATAAAAATTGGAAAATTAAATAACTAAATTTTTAATTTAACAGAATTTAAATTAAATTTTTTCCATCATTTGCAACTATTTTAAAATAAAGAAATAAAACTTAAAAAAAAAATAACATAAGTTTTCAAATAGTTCTAACTTTCTAAATTTATTTTATCAATAAAAAATTAAAGCAGTAACTCTATATTGTAAAAGAATTTAAATTCTTAATCGTTTGCAACTTTTTAAAGAGAATAAAACTAAAAATAATAATAAAACAAGTTTTCTAAGCGTTCCAACTTATCAAATTTATTTTATCAGCAATACAATTCATCGGGAGAATCATATTCCTGATTTTTAACTGTCGCCACCAAGTTCTCAGGTTAATCCACTTTCCATAACTTTCTCCCCAACGTTTTTGAACTTGATGCTTGTTTTCACACGCTATCTCTTCATCATCTTTTTTTTATTTTCATCCTTTATTTATTTATCTGTATCGGGTCTTGCCGCTTTAATAAGGTTGGATACGACTGGAATGGTGATAGTTCATTTTAGATCTGGTTTTCGGCCACTGTATCATCCTGTCGTCCTTGAAAAGACACCCGAGCGGCCGGCCTTGCGCGCTGTGAACATGAGAGGCGGATCCCAAAATGTAGCGAACGTCAGATAAGATTGGATTGCAGGAATTTTCTTTGTTATGCAGAATCGGTTTGACCCATCCTCTTTACTGGATCACCGTGCGGATAATTGCATAAGAAATACTTCTGAAAAAAAAAAAAAACATTTTTTTTACTCTCAATTTTATTCAACATTTTTTAAAAAAGCTTTTTTATTAATTTTTTTATCATGTGATAATACTGCTGTTTAGGGGGGAAAGTTTGCAATGCCAAAAATAAATAAATAAATAACAAAGATTAATATGAAATATGTTATGCATATTTCAATGTATCATGTCAAAACACCATTTCTCGAACGGCCAAGCACCACGTGCTCGCGCAAGTTAAATTATATTTTTATTCATTTTAATTGTTTCATTGAAGGAGTCGCTTTAGCATTGCAAACGGTCCAAAAAAACTTTGTCTTATATTTATTGTTTTAAAAAAATATCACATTTCATATAATCACGGGCTCAAAATCAACTTTTTCTAGGTTTAATTGGCTGTAGTCAATAACTTTTTTTATGCAGAGCTTTTGGCAACATGTTATTAAAAGTTGATTTTTTTAAATGCTCATGCAGATTATAAAATTTCAATTTTTCTATTACGTTTTTTTTTCTTTATTTTTCCTAAGGATTTTTGTGGATGCCAAAAAACTCATTTCCCAAAATAACTTCATGTTCTGACATGATAATAAATAAATAATAAAGATTAAAATGAAATCTGCTATTCATGTTTCAATGTATCGTGTCAGAACATCATTTCTTGAACGGCCAAGCACCACGTGCTCGTGCAAGTTAAATTATATTTTTATTCATTTCAATTGTCTCATTTAATGAATCACTTTAGTATTGCAAACGATCCAAAAAAAAAAAGCTTTGTCTTATATTTATTGTTTAAAAAAATCTATCGCATTTCCTATTTATTTCATTTCATATAATCACGAGCTCAAAATGACATTGTTTTATTTGCTGTAGTCATTAACTTATTTTTTTAAATTACAGCTTTTTTAAATACAATGGCAAAACGTCATTAAAAGTTGATTTTTTGAAATGCTCTTGCAAATAATAACATTTTTATTGCCTACGGATTAAAATTTTTATTTTTCGCCTATGAATTTTTGTTGACGCCAAAAACCTTCCCTCCCCCCCCCAAAAAAAAAACAACTTCATGTTCTGACAAGATAAAAATTGGCCAAAAACAAATATAAAAACCATAAACCTTTGATGTTTATCTGCTATTGGAATAAGAAAAGCGTTAAATACCAGAAAAATTCAGCACGTTGGAATTCAGATTCTAAATTGCAAACATTTGATTTTAATTTTTATTATTCTATAGAAAGTATCTTAGCAGTAAAATAATCGTATAAAGATTATTTTACTTTATACAAATTTATTTCACTTAATCTAATTCATAAATTAATTTTATATGGTCAGCTACGATTGAAAAATCCCTACTATCAATTATCAAAATTTGAATTTCGAAATAAAAATGTATTCACATGAAAATTTTAAATTTTCGATAACGGATTTCGAATTTTAAAACAAAATTGTTTTTTTTTCTGTTGTAAATTAAAAAAAAATTTTTTTTAATTATCTTTAATTAGCCATGTTGAGGAAGAAGTGCTTAAAACAGTTTTCAATCGGATAATTAAATAATAAATTTTTTAGAAGCCCCACAATTTTAAGGGACAATGAACTTGAAAGTTTTAATTGTGTGATTTTATTTATTAACTAAGACCATATTCTCAAACTAATTCATATTAAAATATTGTTTAAATGAATTTTAGAACTTTGGTAAGATTAATTATTAATTCCCGTCGTTTGGTGATGGAAGTTTATATAGGAAAAAATCCCCCGGGTTTGAATTGTCTAGGAGCTTCTATAAGGCTTAATCCATATTTGTCTCTTATTGTGGTTAGCAGCTCTCTGGTGAGTCTATAAACATTTTTTGGAAAATCTTGAAAATATGTATCTCTATAATTATATCTTGTACATGTATCTTCTTAAAATTATTGCTGTTTTAAAACCTTAATTCAATAATAAGAATTTTTTTTGTAAAATTATATTAATATTAATAAATTTATTATATTAATTATTAATAATAATAATAAAGTTTTCCCTCTACAAAAACATTTTTTGATCAATAAAACTTATTTTGGAAGATTGTATGCTGTTCGTGTTTGAAAAAATTGATAGAAATGTATAGAATATATTGTGGGTTGCTGCAGAATCAATTTTTGTTTAGTAAATTGTAATGTTTAGAAACTTGGAACATCCTATTTTAAAACATAAAACTCTTAAAATTTCTTTCGTTATAAGTAATTAGGGACCTCTTAATTTCCCCTCAAAAATATTGATATTAACCTAAAAATTAAAAAAAATTAATTTATACAAAGGATTATGAAAAGACCGACATTTTGTGTATTATAAAAAAAAACCATATTAAATTGATAAGTTTTAAATTTTCTTCAAATTATGATTAAAACTTCTAGAAAAATATAAGGAAACTTTCTACGCAATTAATTAAAAAAATTTTTTATTAATAAAATCTATGTTTTCATATATAAAATATTATTTTATATTTAATGTTTTCTTTCTGACAGAATGAAAACGCATCAAAATCATTAAACCATTTTATTTATGTCACGAAATAATTCAATTTGGTCACGAAAATAATGGCTGTCATGAAATTAATTCAATTTGGGTGTACTTCTTTAAATATTCTTAAAGAAATTAATAAGTCTTTGGAAGATTCTTTTTTTTAAAAAAATGATATTAAAATTCCGTTAAATTAAGAGACTTAAAAGTTATTTGGTGTTGCTGATTTTCTTAATGTAGCTAAAAATATTGAAGATAATTTTTTTATTATATATTAAACGATATCTCGTTTATAAATTTTTGGGCATTTTCTGCGTTTTTATTAAGATTCTTTAACTGCTGCTGTTATATAAGTAATAATAAAATATATGGTAATTTTTAAAGTAATTTAAAGAAGCATTTCCATTTGTTTGATAAAAATAAATTTCAAAAGATAGTAAATTTTATAAATTATCTTATTTATATGCACTTAGTGGTAAAAAGTTTCTTAAGCAAAGTACATGTTCTTTAAAATACATGAAACATAGTATCTGAATGATTCCAAATAATCTCTTATCAATTATATTTTTATTCTAGAATTTTTCCTTTTTCTTCTAATTTACTTTCTTATTTGACTTTAAACGAGTCATCTGCTATGAATTTAAATTGTTTTATTTTATCATAAGGATGTGGATACTAAAAAGTTTCCTTTTCAATGTTTCATTTTAGATTGTTTCTTTTAAAATGTTCAAGGTTACGTGACTTTAGATGCCAAAATATCCTTTTGTCATTATCAACAAATTTTTCTCCAATAATTTAGCTGTTATCAAAACAATTTTGCATTTTTCCTTTGTAATTTCAATATTTATCTATCGATTCTCAGTTATTTTATAATTTAGTCTTATTTGTTTAAAATGAACATTTTTAACTACTTACGAATTTCACTATTTATCTATCTATTTTCAGTTATTTTATAGTTTTAGTCTTATTTGCTTAAAATGAACAGTTTTTACTTTTTACGAATTTCACTATTCATCTGTATGTTTTCAGTTATTTTATAATTTAGTTTTTTTTTGTTTAAAATGAATTTTTTTTAACTACTTACGAACTTTATTATTTATTTATCGATTCTAAGTTATTTTATAATTTAGTCTTATTTGTTTAAAGTGAACATTTTTAACTATTAACAAATTTCACTATTTATCTATTTTCAGTTATTTTATAATTTAGTTTTATTTGTTTAAAATGAAAATTTTTAACTATTTAGGAATTTTACTATTCAGCTATCTATTTTCAGTTATTTTATAATTTAGTCTTATTTGTTTAAAATGAACTTTTTAAACTATTTACGACCAAATGCTTGACAAGCAAAATTCTTATATGGCTCACTTTAAAACTTGTATTGACATTTTTTTAATTAGATTAAAATCTATTTTTATAATCATAGGTGGTCTACTTTGAGACAGATCTCGTAATCTCTAGCCGTAGGCAGAAAGCGAAATGCTCTTTCAAATTTTCATAGCATATTATGAATCTGTGATTTTGACGGATTTAAAATACACCATATACACGTGTACTACAGATATTTGGAGGAATTGGATCTTTAAAATTGTACTCACAGATGCTAGTTCAGCCTTAGACGGACAAGACAAAAGGGGGGAAATAGGGGGAAAACACCAGGATAAACCTTGTTTGAGTCTTCTAAAACCATTATATAAATGTGTCTGTAAATTTAATCTTGTCAGATATCACATTCTAAAAAAAAATTTTACTGTAAATATTTTAATTTATTAAAAGTGCATTGTTACTAATAAAAATAAGTTAACATTTATAAATAGAAAATTTTTATTTGTTGATAAATAAGATGCTTTACGTTCAACAGTTTTATTTTTATATCCTGTCCGGGCACCTCAGAAATGAGAGTGAAGAAACTTCCATTATGGTGGTTGAATTTCCACCACTCAAGTGGGTACAGAAATGGTGGGGATTGACTACCTTCTATCGATGATGGGACGTACTTCTCATGAGAAGGGCTGTATCTTTCCTGTTGATGGACCTTAGAACACAACCATATTTCCCTAGTGCTGCTGTAGCGGGGTCTAATAATTCAGTTTTCCAGTTTCCTTCGGGCAGGTCGGTGCTTGACCCTCGAGAGAAACCTTTCGGTCGAAATAGTCAATTTTTTGTTTATTTTTATGTCCTAAATAGACACATAACATGAAAGAAATAATTATAATCACTTTCTTAGCAAAGTTATTTTGTGTATTATTAATGAAATAATAACTGCATATTTTTTTTGCACGGCATTTAATAAGCTATGAAACTACAAAAAAATGTAAAGTTAAAGATAGGTATTAAAATATTGTAAACAATAAGTGATAAAAATAAAATTTCTTTCTTTCTTTTTATTTTTCTTCCTTTTATGACTTTTGTTGCACATCCATTTCAGTTCCCTAGGGGAGGGATTAGCTATTAGAACTAATACATTTGGAAAGTTGACTAAATAAAAACAATATTTTGTTTACTTTTTTCATTCACAAAAAAAGAATAAATACGATATTTTTTAAAAAAAAAAGATTTTTTAATAAAAGATACGTCCAAAAGTAACAAAAAGCATTAAATGATTAAAATTTCAAAATTTCTAATAAATAAACATAATTGAAATCAGAATGAAAGGTTGGATTCCTTAATAAAAAATTGGGGGGGGGAATAGCAGAAAGACTAAGTTTTTTACTCTGATGATTGCAACTTGAAATCGCTTAAAAATTTTTAAAGTTTCTAGAGACTTCTAAAACCTCAGACGTCTGCGTTGGGAATGCTCTTGCTAATGATTGTTATCTAAAGCGTTTTATTAATTTTTGAATAAATTAAACGATATACATCATTAATTAATATGTGTATTAGGCATCTTTTTTGGGAGGGGGAGGTGAAGTGAAAACAAACGTTTTTAGTAAAAATGAAGTAGTGTAAGTTATTTCTTATGCCGCAAAGATAGCGTGTAGTAAAAGTTTTCGAAGTTTTGAATAGATTTCCGAAGATCGTTTAAAACACAAAAACCCCGATACAGAAGAAGAAAATTAATTTAAAAAATAATTTTGTTGCTAAAATCAATCATTTGGAAATTTTTGGAATTTTTTTTTTTTTTTTTTTTTTAGAAATTTTTCTAAAACAAAAGAAAATTTTTCATTTTAGGCGTTTTCGAACCATTGTTTTGAATGCTATAAAAATTTAATTAAATAAACATTTTTTTTAAAAAATAAAATAGTTATCTTATAGTGATTCAGTACCGGAACTGTCTATAAAGTTGAAAAAGAAAACCCCGAGTATAAGGGCGATAAAATTATTGATTAAAAGTATTACTGAAATGCTCTGATTGTATTAAAGAATGTTAAAGATAAATATTGCAAGTCCTGATTTCATCAGTCAATATTATCATAGATTGACTATTTAGAAGAAAACCTGTTTAGTTGTATCAGTTGCGAGGATAAATGTTTTATTTTTAATAAGATAAAACGCAAATTTCTTGAATAAAAAAACCTAAAAAAAAAACATGAATTTTGCACAGCGCTAAAGCAGTGGAATTGAAAGAACGGAATCACTATTTTTATAAATTACGCTTAAATTCAGAAATAATTGCATTTCTAGGGTATATAACAACCTTATATAACCCCATCAGGAACTCCAAGAAAGTTCTAAAGAGGGGGAAAGGGGCGTCTTAGTTGTGGTGCTTTTTAAAAGCAACCGCAGCGATCTCCCGCATGGACTTCTTTTCCCTATCAATCTTTCCTGTCAAGGTCAATCTGTTTGAGAGCCTCTCTGGGATGGATACTTTCTGAACAAGGTAATCCCTCCCCCTGTTGTGGTCTTTCCTATTACTGCTCTTTGTGTTTAGCCCCCACCTTAACAATGACCTCTAACTAAGAGAATGATAGGAATGTAGACACTTAAAATTACCTAGAAAGCTCAGACAAGTTTCGATCAGTGTAAATTTGGAATAACTTTTTAAAGAGATGGCAACAGGCTTTTTCTAAAAGAGGGTTTGGTTTAAGGGGGCAGGGAATAGTTTTGATGATCCTAGGAAATCTGTAAATCAGGTCTGCTTCTTCGCTATAATTTTCTCTGCAAAAGAATTTTGTGATCGCGAACCGTTTGAGGGTGTCTTAGTGAAATTCTTCGAAACTATGTTTTGGTTATAATGAATGAGAGCTATTTTGACTCAAATTGCTTTATTACAATAAAAGAGTTGCCAAAGTTTTTCATTACATTTCTTCAGGAGTATTTATGTTAATTTTTAAAAAATATATCTTAAATTTGGTATTTAATATTCAGCTCCTATTCTTTTACTTCTCTCTTATATAAAACATCAGGTTCAAAAAGTAGTTAAAAATGTACTGGTGCTATATATCAGGAAATATAGCACCGGTACTGGTGCTATATTTCCTGATATATAGCACCTGATATATATTTATAGATATATATAGATGTATATTAAAGATTATATTTCCTGGTATATATTTATAGTCTGGCAGCAAAAATCACGTTAAAAAAACATGTATAACAAATATCACATGTATAGGAAAGGGCTCTCCATTTTTAAATAATTTTAAATTCACGTCAAAACAGAGCATTGAGTTTAAATATAAAATGCATGGGATATAAGCAAAGAAGCCCCTGATTACAAAAAGGTTACAGTTAATAGATGCCAAAGTATTTGAAAACCTTACTAAAGGGGTTAAAGGATTTTTGTTGCAGCATCCAATATTCTCTGTTTATCCCCTTACTTTTGCTGAAAGTGCTTTGTCAATGTTCTTATTGCGTCTTCGCTCTTGCGAAGGCTCTTTGTTTTGCAAAATGCCTTTTCTCGAATCATTGGGATGCTGAAAAGCATTCGGAACAGGAATTACTTCATGCCGCGAAGGATTCCTGTTAGTAACAATATTTGAAGAATACATTGCGTTTATAAGGGGTGATCATATTAGCATTTTATATAGCAAACAACGTACTTATAACGCTTATATATTTTAAAAAGAGCAATAAGCAAATATATTTGTATCCCTTTTTTTTAAAGAAAGTAGTGTGTGTATGTGTGTCGAAAAACCTCTCTGTAAACTAAATATTTTGTCCATTCTAATATGGTGAGGAAAACGTCCTTGACTTTGCAATTGAAGCACAAAAGGTTGTTAGAAAGGCTAAAATTTGTGAAAGAAGCCTGATGTTATGAAAAAGGGAATAATTTATTCATTTTTATTGTATTTATTTATATATGCATTACCCCCCTAGTCTATTGAAAATAATATTTACATAAATCTATGTAAAAGTTATCATGATTATAATTGGAATAAATAATTATTTCCCCGTCTGAAGTATTTTTTTCGCCATATCACTTTTATTTAATACTAGCTTGAAAAGAAAGCTTCCGGCTAAAACCATATTATTTAGTTTATTGATTGCCGCTTGTTTTACATAAAATATTCAAATAAGATTACAATTATCACTATCGAAGGAGAAATAAATATATATTAGCAAGTATTTTTACACCTGCGCTCTTAAGTTTACCGGAAAAAGACTGAAAAATGATCCTTGTGCTTAGTAATCTTATTGAATGTCGCTTAAATATAATTTATTTTTAATAGAGCCGAATCATACAAACGCCTTAAGTGTGCGGATTATTTGATTTAGATGGAAGCAAAGTATAATTAATATATGGTATTCATAAAAGCAAAACTTTTTTTTATTTTCTTGTATATTAAAAAAAGAAAGCTCTATGATCATCAGAAAACTGGATCTAGTGGTTTTGATAATTACTTTCCAGAGCAAAAAGGAAAAAAAAAATAGTATTTTAAAATTTGTTTTTGTTTATCATTTTGTAAGTGACTCAAAAACGAATATTTCTGAAAAAAAATTTCAGATTTCAGAACGATATTTATCAAATTTTGAACAAAATAAATAAGTAAAAGTTCTCTGTGCGCATACGAACGAGATAACTCAAAATTTGATCGAGAAAGGTTGATTAAATCAGCAGAATTGTTGGCATTTATCAGATTTTGGATCAACTCTGTTAAAATGTTAATTGTCTGTCGGGCTGTATACTCATATGCCTGTAAGCGTAATAAATAAACCAGCGTAATAAAACAGTAAGTATTTACAAAAAATTTACCTACAATACGGTTAATAAATACGAAGGAGCCAGTTAGAGTGCGATTATTAGTTGGTAAATCAATGGCATGCAGTTAATACACAAATTCCGGAAAACCGAATGTATACTTTGGGATCTGTTTTTCATATCAATTCAAGAAAAATATTTGACACAGAACTATATTTGCAATCAACAAATTTTATATAATTAAGTCGCTGCGTTTTTAATTCATCAAGCTTTATATGGTCGTAACGAAAGTACCAATCGACACATGCCCAATACCTTGAAGAATTTAGAGCCACAACTGATGTGTATCTATAGATATTAAATTTGGGGTCCTTCAACCTCTCTTTTTTGTGGTTAATTTTTATTCAGATAGTCATACTTGTTCTGAATAGATATTTTTGAAACTTTGATAGAAATATATATAAATTTGTAAATACCATATGCCAAATTTCATCTGTCTAGTTGAAAGTTGGGTTTTTGTGTGTGCGTGTGTGTTATCTTGCTCAGGGATAGAAGGGCACAATTTTAAAAATGAGTTTTTCAGTTTTAAGAAAATGTTGAAAAATGTGGAAATTCATCTTTTGTATGTTTGTGTGTGATTACAATATTTTTCTTTGTTTATTTTACGCATGAAAAAGTTAAAATCACAATAAAATAAATGAAAAAAAAATAGGTTTATGGTTTTTTAAAAATAAATTTTTTTTAAAAAGAAATTTGAAAGTTTAATTAGAGACATCGTATCAGAATAATTTTTAATGCTTCATTCGTCTGACTTTATATTATTGTTAAAATTTATTCTTAAATAAATGAGTTTATATTAAACTGGTATGGCCACGCATGCTTAGAAAGAATGGGAAATTGATTTTTTCTTTCACAAAAGTATGTGTTCCGACAAGACAACTACAAGATATTCTGCAGTTTCTGCACAAGCATGATATTATTATCCTGGAGCTTTATATTGCAGCTATATCGGGCCTAAGAAAAATATATTAATATCTTCGCATCACGCATATCAAAATTTATAGATAGTTTGTCAGGCTATAAAAAATTTCATGTTGATATAAAATTTGTAAAATGAGTGTTTCAGCAAACTATAGATCTCTGTGACATGTTAGATTAAATCTTCAACAAGAAATCTATTTGTCTATTTGTCCTATTCAGTTGACATCAGCAGAACTGCTTATGATCTATGTGTATATGAAAGAAATGGCACATCTTGACTTATAAATCACGTTGGGGCGTACATCAAATAACTATTGCATGAGCAGTATAGCCTTAACAGATACGATATTTCATTTCAAGTATTTTGGATTTTCAATGAAATAAGGGTTAAGGAAATGAGTTAATGGATATTTGTAAAATATTATATTGCTTTCATCTAGAGAAAAAGAGATTTTATTACTTATGATATCTACCATGGGCAGCATTTTTTATCATAAAATTTCAGCTTATGTTAGCGCCACCATAGAGGAGTTGATCAGACGAAGAGGTATCAGAATATTGCCAGATTATAGAGCTACTAATGACATCAAATTATAA
>JAOUZG010036900.1:8367275-8381827 GCA_026289955.1 Argiope argentata | reverse complement strand
GCGCCAACATAGAGGAGTTGATCAGATGAAGAGGTGTCAGAATATTGTCAGATTATAGGGCTACTAATGACATCAAATTATTATCTACTAATTGCTGCATCTTCTGTCATAAAAATTCATATTATTTTAGTGCCACCATAGAGGAGTTGATCAGATGAAGAGGTGTCAAAATATTGTCAGATTATATGGCTACTAATGATATCAACTTATGATCTACTATCGGCTGCGTCTTCTGTCATAAAAATTCATATTATTTTAGCGCCACCATAGAGGAGTTGATCAGATGAAGAGGCGTCAGAAGAAGCCTTGAAGTACTCAGAAGAATATAAAAAAAATGGAAAGTTGAAAGTGACTTTCAGTTGTTTGACATAGCAGTTGCAAAAACTGCTAGCAACTGTTATTTATTTGCCAAAAATAATTAAATTCAAAGATCCATAACTTGGTCAGTTTTAGTTTCAGAAGAATATATCGTTTGCACTTAAATCGTTACCCAGTTAAAAATATTTACTAAACATGACTGATAGTGACCAAAAAAATTAAATTTTTATACTTTTTATCAGCAAAGCATTTGTGTTTTTTTTTTCAGCAGTGCAATTATTGACTCATATGACATAAAATATAATTATTTAAGTCCTTTTTAAAAATTTTAAAAAAATGGAAGTGCATGTTTATTTCTCTAATAGAGTAAAATCAGGTATTGGATAGTTTTTCAAGCATATATCACATTTAACGTGAGAGTACCTCTCACCTTACTATAAATTTATTTCAAGATGATTCATATTTTCTGAGATTTTACAAATACTTTTGTCAACTATATATTTTTCAAAATTACTAATACTATAGTGGAAGTAAAAAACAATAAATTACAAACTTTGATTTGCATGTATTAAAGTCCCGTTTCATGACAACTCTAGAATAAATTGTCAAGAATTATTTGTATTAAATTAAATTTTTACTATTTAAAATTAAAAAAATCGATGATCGATTAACACACAATATTGCACATAGTTAAGGCAAGGATCAAATTCGTTTTCTGTTTGCTCAGACCATACTCTACTTTGAACATTCTAACAGCGTACTGGCATAGAGGTAGCGCGTCTTCCCCATGTCCTGGACGTCCCGGATTCGAGTCCCATTTCGGGCATGGTTGTTTCTCTTTTGTGCTCTATCTGTGAATTATGTAAATGTGCCTTCCTGTAAAAAGGGGTTGTGAAAACGAATGTGACGCATGAAGTAGCAAAGTTGTGCTCTTGGGCCTATTTGGCGCTACTAAAAAAACAAGAGACGCTCATTCAGCTTAAATCGCTGTAGATCTGTCAGCAGGTTTGTAAAGGGCCATAAGTATTGGGTCGTTCGAAAAGTAATTTCGTTTTTTCTCGACAAAGGATTTAATTGTATTTTTTTATTCCAACTTCACACTTAAGACGTATAATCATTGTATGCTTTGAGAGGTGATATAGCAATACTTGTTTGTGAAAACGTTCAATTGATTTTGCGCAGTAGTTTTTGGTAGATGCCCTTTTAAATAGGGAAAGCAATAAGCAGCAATTTCGTCATATTTCACTTTTTTCCCGTAGGAAAGGTAAAAATGCTGTTCAAGCCAGAAAGAAATTAACCGATGTGTATGGAGAAGATGCGTTGACAATACGACAGTGTCAGAACTGGTTTACAAAATTTCGATCCGGCAATTTTGATGTCGAAGATGCACCACGTTCCGGATGGCCGGTTGAAGCTGATAAAGACACGATAAAGGTAATAGTTGATGCAAACCGGCGAACAACAACACGTGAGATCGGTGAGAGTTTAAATTTATTGAATTCAACTGTTTATGACCACCTGAAAGGCCTGGATTTAACCTCGAAGCTCGATATTTGAGTTCTCCATGTCCTCACGGAAAGAAATTTGTGTTGCCGCATTGAAGTCTGTGATTCGCTCCTCAAATGTCACAAAAATGATCCACTCCACCATATTATCCAGATCTGGTTCCTTCAGATTATTATTTGTTCCGGTCAATGCAAAATTTTTTGGACGGTAAAACCTTAGTCTCAAATGAAGACGTCAAAAATCACCTTGAATTAGTTTTTTGCCAGCAAATACCAAAAATTTTATGAGCGTGGAATCATGCCTCTACCAGAAAGATGGCAAAAGGTTTTGGATCAGAATGGGCGATATATAATTTAATAAAATAATTATTCATTATACGAGGATCGTCTTTCATTTTCACCAAAAAAAAACGAAATGACTTTTCGAACAACCCAATAACAACGACAATGACTTCTAATATTCTATTTGCAGAATAAAGTTTAAATACATTAATATGAAAATCAAATGGAGTGCAAATTGCTGATTCTAATATTTCTCATAGCCTTACTATTTCCTTTCAGTATTCAATTCTTATGAATAAAATATCAACCACAAAATTTTTTAGAAATATTTTTTTCCCTCATCGATTGTTTGATGACTCACGAGATAGCAAAATATTTGTATTTATTTATATTTCGTCGCATTTATCTCATCCTGTTTTCACATCGGAATTTCTTGAGATTTATCTAATGAAGGGCAAAAAACACTCATCATATGATGCCAGGTGTCAGATTATAACAAATTGGACTTTAACACTGTAGATAAATAGTTGCAATGGAAACTATTTTACGATATTTTACTTCATATCATAGGAATCCTAAACAAGGATTAATAATTTTATTACAAAATGGAGCAAACATGCAAGAATTGTTCGTACTTTTCTGAAGTCTCACTTCCTTTGCATAATACCTAAGTTCAAGTGCCGATTCAAGTACTTTGTGTCAACTTAATTTTGGAATCCAGGCGTGTTTTCAATCATAATATGTTATAAAACTGTATTTTATATTATATATGTAGGAGTCTAACCAAATCTTCAAAAATTAGACTTTTTAGATAGCGGGATTTTAGTAACGTGATGTCTAGGGTTATTTTTTTAAATATTTACGGGTTAGTTTCTAAACCAAGATTAAAATAATGTAAACGAAGGCTGAAGAGACTTCTATAAAAAAAATAAAAGAATTTATTTAGAGTTAAAGGGAATATTTACAGGGGGAGCATTTACAGGGAAATATTAAAGAATTAAAACATAAAGATATTAAATAGACAGAAAGTTAAATTATTTCCTCTAGGAAGACGTCAGAAGTAACAAAATATTATGACGGAAAACATCTTACCGCGTAGCCGTATAGCTTTGTGAGTAGGAACCGCTGACGCTGGAGTCGTCTTTCCTTTACGGATGTTAGTCGGGCCTCTGCCTCAATATTAATTGGGACAGTTTTGCAAAATCTCGATAGATGGCGTTGTTCTAAAATGTTGTACTAATTAAAAGTATCATCCTCTGGGAAGTGATCCAACCTTTAACAATTCTCGCTTTGATTTAGTCTACCATCGGGTGTTGATAAAACAAAATGAAGGCAAATGATGGTTAAATAAAATAGCACTGTGGGATATCCTACATATATGAGTTTAGATATTTTTCGTGATAGCTAAGTCATTTGAAATTTATCAGTTTCCCAACTTTATGATTTTGAACAAGTTGATTTGAAACTCCTGCCAAGAACACTCAAATGCTTTGATTTTTCTAAGATATGTTGAAATAAGTTTAGCGCATTCAATCTAACATAAAAAATTGTTAATTTTTGTGTATATTTATCCTAAGAATATTTTTTTAACCATTTTATGTGAAAACTGTTATTAATATAAATGTCAATTCCACGAGTTTCGATTTTGAAGTTTGAAAATGCTTATATAGTAGCAAACTTTTGAGGAAATATAGACTTCACCGTGAAGGTCATCCTAATTTTCGCCATACATTTGAAAAGATAAAAAAATGAAGCATAAAGTAACAATTATTATTTGTATTAAATGTTAATATTATCCATTGAATAATGATATAAAATCAGTGGAAATTATTTTTTCCTTAAGGTATCCGAACGAGTTCGGAGCAATTTTTTAAAAGAAAAATAGGACTTAGACATGCTTTAATCATATTTTTGGGTTTGAAACTATTCATATTTGAAGAAACTTCAATATTTGAAGTAAAGGATTAGAATGAAATCTGATTTGCATATTTCAATGTATCATATCAGAGCATCATTTCTTGAACGGTCAAGCACCACGTGCTAGTGCATGTTAAATTATATTTTTATTCATTTTAATTGTTTCATTGAATGAGTCACTTTAGTATTGCAAACGATCGAAAAAACAACAACTGTATCTCGCATTTATTGTTTAAAAAAATATCCCATTTTCTATTTATTCCATTTCATATAATCGCGTGAACAAAATGACATTTTTCTAGGTTTTATTTTCGGTAGTAATTAACTTATTTTTTTAATCAGTTTTAAAAGTGTTTTTAAAAGCTGATTTTTTGAAATGCTCGTGCAGATAATAAAATTTCAATTTTTCACTTTTGGTGTTTTTTTAGCGCACGGATTTTTGTCTACCTTATTCCCAAAATAATATCATGTTCTGACATAATAATAAACATTAAAACTTTTTGAAAAGCCTAGATTTATTTATTACGTCTTTGTCGAGTTTAACAAATTCTATGACTGCATTTGCACTAGGATGCATTCCAATAACCTTAAGGATATTCAGTAATCTTGTAAAAATTTCATTGAAATGTATTACAGACATAAATACCTTTAATCTGAGAATTCAAAGCTCAACAAAAGATATCTTTAAGTACAAATTTACACAAAACACCGTTGAAACTCTCAGTGGCAATTTGCATTTTGCTGTGCAGAAACTGTTCCGTAATTAAAACTAAATTTGAGTTTATTCAAAATTGTAACAAATTTTTGGCCCTTTAAATCGATACTTCCGATTATTTAAAAGTGCTCTTCAGGTTTACCGATCATTATATAATATCTTTACTTCTAATTAACGTAGAGATAAAAGTAAAGCTGTTTTGGATAGCCTAAATACTGGTCTATACAATAAAGGAATTTTAAAAATATATAATGTTTGGCGAAAATCGACGTCTTCAACGCGTTCTGATACCTTAAACTTTCTCTGAATTCCTTATCCTCCCATAAAAAATTGATATAACATAAACCTTAAGTATTTTCAGAGTCCTGCAAATGTTTTATGTTTTGTAATATAATGAAGAAGAAAAAAGCGAATATGTATTTTAAACATCCCTTTTTTGATCATTTGAAAATAAAATTTGACATAAAATTATGATTGTAGCAACAAGATCACATGCCAAATTTCATTAATCTAAATCGTTGTGTTTTAGAGAAATCCTTTTTATAAACAATCAAGTATAAAAAATGACATATAGATGTATTTTGTTGAACATCTTAGATGTTTAAACTTGCACTAAATTTCAATCATCTAGCCCTTTACATTATCATCTTATCATGTTCACTTGCTCTCACAGACATACAAACTTACTGTAAACGGATTTTATTCACAATTTGATAAAAATATACAAATTCTAATCAAAGACTACGTACTTAATTTCATCTGAGTTGCTCAAAACGTATTTGAACTATCGTTTCCGTTGAAAGACAAACAGATAATTGCAAATATGCAGGGCCCGACTTAGCCTAGTTGGGGCCCGGGACAAAAATGTTTTGGGGGCCCCCACTGCTTTACTTCTTTAGTATTGAAGAATATTCTTTAAAGAAGGAAATGTAGAATAAAATTTTTATTCAGTTTGGGGTCCCCCATTTATGAAGGGGCCCTGGGCAACAGCCCTGTATGCCCTTGCTTTAGCCAGTCCCTGCAAATATGCGTTTTTCTTACTCAGGTGCAGGGCCTGACTAAGGCTGGAGCATATGGGGCAGTTGCCCTGGGGCCTCACATAAGTGGGGGCCCTCAAAATGAATAGAAATTTTTATTTTACGTTTCCTTCTTTAATAAATGTTTTTCATTACTGAAGTATTAAAGCAGACAGGACCTAAAATAAGTTTTTGTGCTGGGCCCCAACTAGACTACGTCGGGCCCTGCTCAGCTGTATCTGAAACATGATAATACATAAAAAGCTATCCGTGAAATTTCAAAATTCTGTTTTCTCTTCAGATATTTCGCATACGAAAAAGTAAAAATGAAACTATATTTCCTTTTTTTTGCAAGAAATGAACCACAAATAGTTAATATTTCTGATGCGACATTAGATACTTTTTTGAAATTCATTGGTTTTAATAATGCTTGCTGTCAATGTCGGATGACAAGATGTTGTTAACTGTTCAACACAAATCATATACTCTAGTCTTCAACTTGAAGGCAGTTGGATGGATAGGAATTGGTTTATGACAAATTGGTGCTGTAGTAAGGTGTTTCAGCCTCTCTAGATGAGTGATCCACAGCCTGCAGAATCGATTCCAACAAAAAAAATTCAGTTGCAAGTGGATCAGTGCTATATCCTCTCTCCGGATAACTCCAACTGTTGACCACTTTGTTGATTTTTCAGTTTGAAAAAAAAGAAAGAAAAGAAAAGGGGGAATTCTATCATGTTTTTTATCATCACCTCCATTAAAGTAAAATATCATCCGTCTGAGAGCAAACATGTCTTCGCAATGAAATAAAAAGGATAATTGTTGTTATTAAGACAAATGACATTGAGCATTAATTTCATACTTGGATTAGAGATGGGTCTAGGTTTCTTATGGGAAAAGGATTTAATTTTCTAATCTGGAGAGAGAAAGGACAACACGCAATCATTACTGAAACATTAGATACAGAAACAATCATATAAGAACAGAGATCCTGACACAGAGGTAGCGTGTCTTCCTCGTGATATGGTAAATACAATAACAGCTAATAGGATATAACATTAATATTTGGAGTATTAATATTCGATGTTCGAAAGATATGTCGTTTAAACACTTCGCATTTTTGCACTGAACTTCGTTGTGTTGCAAATGTAAATTCCGATTTTTTTTTAAATTTATGGTGTATTTGATAATTTCTTTGTCATATATGACAAATTCATACAAACTTTCCAAAACCTCGCAAAAACTCCACCACTTTAAAACAGTAAAAAATGGTTATTATGGTTGCACCAAAAATTGCTAGATTACATTTGACGAAAAATCGTACCCCAAAACCAAGCCTCCAGCACCAGAGAACGAACATTAATTCTAAGTTGGGCTTCCCTGCATTTTATTTAGTGCATATTTTTCGTTTACGTAATTCACTGGCACAGAGGTAGCCGCGACTTCCTCGTGTTCTGGGAGTTCCATGTTCTAGTCCCGATTTCGGCATGGTTGATCTTCTGAATTTTATCTGTGAGGTATGTGAATGTGTCCCCCTGTAAAAAGGGGTTATCGCACTCTTAGCCCTAGTTGGCACTACTTCAAACAAGAGACGCTTATTTCAGCTTAAATGCATGATCAGCGGGCTTGTCCATGTCAAATGCCTTTAGTAACAACAACAATAAAATACTAATTCCATCAAGATCAAATGAACTTTTTGATTTATGGGGAAACTGCATGCTAATGTTTTTCGTGAGAGGTTCCTATTTGTCTTCTTTATGCCATCTTTATAAAAGGCTTATAAGGGTTGAACTTTTCGGATTGATCTATAAACCAACTTTATCGAGCACCTTTGGAATTATCATGACAGGCCAATGATCACTCATGTTTATCGTCTTGGAATTATATATGTATTTTAAGGAAATTTGCTCAATGTATGATCTTTGTTTCTGATTTAAGCATGGGGTAAATTGACCCTAAGCATGTAAAGAAAATACTGTGCATGTATTTAAGTAAGGGAAAAACATATCCCTGGTTGAATAATATTTTGCTTTGATTACACGTCCGACTTTTTCTTTCTATCTTTTTTTTTTAATATAAAAAGTTATCGACGTATTTTTCTTTACTTCTATGCATGATTTTAGTTGGATAATTGCTCATTTGAATTTTTTAAAATCTCTATCATTATTTTATCGAATTTCGATATCCACCTAAATAATTGGATGTCGAAAAATCATATGCCCGACACGAAGGAAGGTCAAACATACAATAATACGTCATGTTTTTAACTGTAAAATATGTTATCTGAAATGCAACAGGAAATAGCCTTTGTCAATATATTTATTGAAATGAAAAGATACACAAGATAAAATTTATAATATTGATTTGATAAAATTTAAAAAAATAGTGTAACAGCCATGTTGCATAACTAACAGTATTGCGATTTCAAAGAGCAGATCCTTTGTGCAATTACTTTAAGTTTCTGATTAACTGTGAAACATTCTCTGTGACTGAATATTTTAGGTTTGAAGTTTTTTGCTATATTGAATATTTTTACTATCTTGAATATTATATATTATCTTGAATATTTTTACTATCTTGAATACTATATATAGTCTTGTATATTTTTACTATTGCTAATATTATATATTATCTTCAATATTTTATTAACAAATATTTTATTATTCTGAATGTTTTACTATCTTGAATATTTCTATTATTTTGAGCAATATGTATTAGCTTGAATATTCATTTATGATTGAATATTTTTATTCTTTTGAGCATTATGTATTATCTTGAATATTTATTTATGATTGAATATTTTACTATCTATATTCAAGCAATTTGATTGTGCTATTATAAATTTGAATTTTATTACATTTGTATTGTATATTTTATTTGATGTTTCATTTTCTTTCCCATAATTGACTTTCAAAAAGTCGAATCCAAACTCAGACGTTATTGCAAAATCACCTTTGAAATATCTTGTGTTTAAATTCAGTGAAGGAAAAGTGCAACAACTTTGAAAAGGAAAAGTTGAAAAGGAAAATATTTTGGATATATTCGATAAAAAGTAAAAAAAGACGTCTAAAAATTAATTTTTATTTACGGTTCTAAGAATCGGAAAAAGTAAACTCAGGCTGACTCTTAATAATATACAGAAAATTCCAACAAATACTTCTGTCGGAAATTAGTTTTATTTATTTTCGTTACAGGCATATATTTTATTATATTAAGCAAATAAGGAGCTAAATATCAAAGAATGCTTTACTTGCTAAATATCGACGAACTAAAGAATATAAAGAACAACTCCAGAATAAAAACCCTCTCATTTATAGCAAGTCATTCAGAAAAAAAAGTCGATGAAATATTTATGCGCAAACATTTTACTTTCTAAATGCAAAACAACACGAATTTATTTTATTTATATATATATACAATATTATATATTTATTAATTCGAAATCCATTCTGTAAGAATATAATAGTTATGGATTATCCGTATCAACTCATTTATTGAGGATGAAACCACAAGATTCGACTTCAATAACATCATATGTAAAAGCTAGGACAGACAAAAAAGAAAACAGTCTAATGGCACAACGATTCTTTCAACAATTCTTCCAGGTGTTAAAACAAAGACATTCTTTCCACCCCAATCCTTTATTTTGACTTTCAAGTCATAGAGTACTTGATCCGTGGAACAACTGTAGCAATTACGGCGTTACGACTTCTTTCTTCAGCGATGTGCTCAACATTAAACAATCAGAACTCTTCTTCAGAAGTTGGAAAGTGTCCGGAAATGAAGTGGAACAGCATTTTTTTCTTTCTTAAAACCGATGACCACAGACAAAAACTTTATGCATAAAAAAAGAATAAAAGAATCGCCAAAAAGAGCATCGTTAAAGCCTGCGATTGCGTCTACGAACATCCAGTTGTTTATGTCTGGATCAGGGCTGGTGTTGGACTGTTTCATCCTCAATCGAAATTGATACGTTTATGTGATGTTTGAGTAAATGTTTTTTAGAGGTACTCACATTGGAGCAATTCGTAATTATTTCAGCTGTTTAATCTTAACGCTACCTAGCCACAGGCAGTTTAAAATATTTATATTAACTCTACCAGTCATGTCGAACGGACAGCTCTATTACTGCAGGTAATTGGCGTTTTTTTGGCGATGTTTTAATGATTACTTGTGTTCCAATTATTTTTAAGTTGTCAGACTTGCTGTGCGTCAGGGTTTCCTGCATTTCTTCGATTTGTAATTTTTTTCTTGCAAAGAAGTGTGTGAGAGGAGACTTAATGGAGAATACGAATGCATTAAAATTACTTCTGTGCAGGAACATTTAATTCTCATCTCAAAATTTATTTTCAAATAAATAAATAAATATAGCAAGATAAGTTTTCACTCTAAATCACGGCCCCAATTGAAAAAAATATATTGGGTCATAAAGATTTATATGTTATGTTCTTAAAGACTTTTTTATGTTTACAAGCATTGAATCTTGATTTTTTTTGTTTTTGTTTCTTATAGCACTTGTCATGGATAAGCTAGCTGAGGTAGTCAGCGATTTAAGCCTAATCAACATCTCTTGTTTTACAGTAGCGCCAACTAAGGTCAAGAGTCCGACTTTTGCTACTCACTCATCACGTTCGCTTGCACACACCCTTTTTTCACAGGGGTTGGGGGGCACATTCAACCAGCTTACAGATAGAACACAGAAGAACAACCTTGACCTAAACGAGACTCTCTTTTTTGGTCTTTGAGAAAAACCGACATCTTAACAGAATAAATTATATTTTTAGAAATATAAAATATATTTAAAAAAAAAAACGAGAGAAGGTACTACATAGTACTGCACACGTTTTCATGCTAATGCTATTTACCAAAACAATTTTTTGAATGAAACCATTAAGGGAAAAAAGTTCTTGATCTATATACATACTCAATTTCATTGTGGCGAAAGTATCTACTATAAATTACCATATTGACATCTTTTTTTTCAACATGTCTATTGTTACTTATTATTGATAAAATACTCTATTTACGGGTGGACCCATAAAAATCTTTCTGAAATGAGGGAATGCAAAGGATGTGGGATTCTTTGTTTCACCATTTGTACACTTTGTTTCATAATTCATATACTAACTACTTTATATAAAAATTAGAACTTCACATAAACCTTATTTTAGAAGGAAAGAAAATTTTCAATTCCAAAACTGAAGATTTTCCCATTTTGTGCAAATTGGGCAAGAAATCTTTTATTAATATCCATTTAGCATTCTTAAGGCGATCAGTTTAATCTTCTATTCCTATTTCATGTGTTTTTTTTCTGCTGAATAACACTTCAGAATACAAAATGACATAATAAAATAGTTTACCATAATTTATTTAGAAAAAATCAATGATTATAATCGTTAAAAAATAGGCATAACATTGAAGCGTCTTGTACAGTCTAGTGAAGAAGAATTGGATTAACTTATTATTACCATAAAGCAATATATGTACAAGGTTCCTCTAGGGCAACTTTGGAAAGGGCTGGTTTAATAAATAGGTAAAATAGGCATTTTGCAGGACCCTGCAATTTCAGGGGCTCTGAAGGTATCTGAATTATTTTTTCTTATGGCATTTTCAAAGAAATTTAATTTACAAGGGTCTTGCACTCAAGCTTGTTCAAATAAAATTAAACATTGCTTTAATTTTAAAGGGTAAGAATTTTAACCAAATTCTGAAAATCTCATATAATGCATTTTTTTTTATAATTCTAACAAGATTTCGGTTATGAAATTTAAAAACTATTTCTGTAATTCAATATATTTAGGCTGCATTAAGTAATTTTGCTTTCTTTTTTCTATGTTCTTTAAAATTGCATTTTAATTTTGATTTTGAATGTTTTAAAAGGTGAGATACCAATACCAACGTTTTTAAAAGTGACTTGAAATTATATATTTTTTATTTAGCTTGTCAGAATTTACCATTTAAAATAATTTGAATTTGAGATTTAAATTAAAATGAATAAAAAAATGTCTGGTTTTTAAAGTCGGGGAGAAAAAAAAACAAGGATGGATGAAACTCGCATTGCGAGAAAGACCCTATAGGGTTTAATCCAGCCTTGAATTGGGGAATGATATCACTATTATGAACCCTAATCAAATAATGGGAATAAATACTAAGCTACCCACACATTTCCATCAGATTTGATCCCATAAAAGTATTAAAGAAACTTCTTTATGTATCTGGCCACCTAGCCTAACTTCGAAATCGAGATTCTTAACAACTGGTAATTTCATGACCCTCTTTTAGTCTAAATTTTTGTCTCAATTATTTCATTTAAATATTTAGGTACCTCATAAGATTTTTTTTCTTATTTCTAATATGAAATGAATACACAATATTTGATGTTTAAGATACTGTTTATTTTGCTATATAAGAAACCTTTCACTCTATTATTTTCTTCCCTCTCTCAGAAAGTCTTATTATTTCATTTTTAAAAAAATGTCAAGAAATAAACTTTGAGGTGAGTTTTTATTTCGTTGATGGATTTTAAGTGCTTATTACTAAATTTTTAAGAACAAAAAGAAGTAATAATCATATGGGTTGAGATCTGGAAAAAATGCAGGAGCGGTAAAACACCCCAATCAAACTGTAGGAGATTCTCTCTCAGGAAGAATGCAATATGTAATCTCGTGTTGTTATGATGAAAAACAGCGTCTAGTTGGTTCATTAATTTTGGACATTTTCTTGCTTTCAATTGATCCAATTGATGACTTGGATTCACAAAATTTATTGTTTCACTTAGAAGAGGAAGCCCTTTCCAATCCCATAAAATGGACAAAAGAAATTTTTTAGGGGTATACCCCCAGCTTTGAGATATTTGAAGACCTATTGTCTTTACACCAAGTGCGTTTTCTATGCACATTTTCAAATAAAATCCAAGTTTCATCTCCAGTGACAAATCTCTTTAAAACATGACGAGAAAGAAACTTCTGCGACACTCTAATATCTATATCAGATTTTTTTTTCTATCAAAATTCTAACCAGATGTATAAAAAAATTTTTAAGTAAAAGATTTCTAAGTTCCAACGATGCAAGAAAAATGCATCTAAGTTATAAAGAAAAAAAAATATTTTTAAAAATGCAGTAACCGTTCGAATTTGAAATGCATCTTGTAAATCAGTTACCGCTTTAAACAAATTTCTCAACACTCTTTGTTTTCAGATTTTATTTTTCCAGCAAATAGGGGGAGGGGGATTAGAAAAGCAAAATAAGATGGTGGAGGTTGCTGCAACAAAAAAATATTTTTAAGTTGAAGCCGTGAAAAATTTCAAACATTGAAGAACAGAGCTTTTATATCCGAAGTTCCCAAAAACGTTCCGCGTACACAAACTTGTCATATTCCAAGAAAAGGCGAAAGAATACAATTTGTGTTTTTGCCCGAGAATTCTCGGAAACAAACCCGATACGGTGATGAGCACGCTTTTTACAACTTATTTCGACTCTCGAAGGTGTTTACGGAGTCCCCTTTTTATATTTGTGTATCTTATTTTCTTTCGGCGGGTGCGACAGCCTAATGAACTCTAACGAGGTTTAAAAGAAAATACTAGAAATTCAAAGACAAGAGTTGCAAACCAAAGACTAAATAAGGAATATTAGACGCATCGAAATAAGATATCGTATTGACAGCAAGTTTTACGCTTTCTTGGAAAGTTACTTCGACTTCATTCTTTTTTCAGCGGAAAATACAACTCTCGGGTTGAAATTTTTTTTTTCAGATGTCTTTCTTATGTGTGCAATCAAACGATGCAAATTTTTTTAGGTACAGATTCTATAATTCTTTTTAAAGCCAATTGAAGCATGATTTACCACGTAAGAAGAATCATTTTTTAGCAGCTGAGCAAATATACCTTTTCTCTCTCTCTCTCTTTTGTTTTAGGACTACGATAAAGCGTTGAAATCAAATGTGTAATTTTAGAGCTTTCTTTGAATGAATTGTTTAGTTTAAAGGACCGAAAGAGGAAGAATAAATAATCCGTGTGTAGTTAAGACTATTTGATAAGCGGCAATTTTATATTTATCTGTAGTGATATGTTGGTAAGATCTAGGGAAAAGACACTGCTGAAAATGAATTTGATTATAGATATATTTTACTGAATTTGAAAGAGTATAAAAATTTTTTGTCATGTCAGAACATGATGTTGTTTTTGGAAAGAGGTTTTTGGCCTCAACAGAAATCCGTAGATGAAAAATCAAAATTTTGTTATCTGCACGAGCATCTTAAAAAAAATCAACTTTTATTCGTCCGGTGCCATTGCATTTACAAAAGCTCTGATTTTAAAAAAAAGAAATTTAAAAAAAGAAATTAGTGACTAAAACAAATAAAACCTAGAAAAATGTCATTTTGAGCACGTGATTATATGAAAGGAAATAGATAAGAAATTTGATATTTTTTTGAACAATAAATGCGAGACAAAGTTTTTTGTCTCGCATGTCTGTCTAAAGTGACTAATTCAGTGAAACAATTAAAATGAATAAAAATATAACTAACTTGCTTCGAGCACGTGGTGCTTGGCCGTTCGAGAAATGATGTTCTGATATGATATATTGAAATATGCACAGCAGATTTCATTTTAATCTTCACTATTTATCATTAAGGGCGTATAATCTAGAATTACAACATATTTCGACAAAACTTTATACATGCACTTTATTTTTAGAAAATAATCATATCTACTTATTTTCTCTCTCTCTCTCTATCTATCCATCTATCTATCTATCTATCTATCTATCTATCTATCTATCTATCTATCTATATATATATATATA
>JAOUZG010036900.1:8303884-8344022 GCA_026289955.1 Argiope argentata | reverse complement strand
TAGCTCCATAGTCGTAGGCAGATGCCTAGTTTGTATTCATCTATTGGCGATTACCATCAACCAAGACTAGAACTAAACCGAAATTTCATTAAAAGTAAAAAATAGGGAAAGAATAAACTAATCAAACCAACAGAAGCAAGAATCATTCTATACAAAATCAATCAATTAAGAAAAAAAAATAAGAAAGTACATTCCAAAAATTAAAAAACAAGATCACTCAATGACTAACAACAGTTAAATGAATTAAATTCTAAATTTATTCATACTGAAAAACAAATGAAATGTGTAAACGAAAAAAATAAAGAAATAATAATAATAATAATGAAAGAAACGTTCAAGTTCTTTGAACATAAACATTGAAGGAAAAAAATTAAATAAATTCCAATAAATAAGGAATGAATATTTCTTCTCACTAATTACCATCGATTAAAGCTAAAAATTCAAACAGAAAGTTCGTTACAAACCGATTAGATAGAGAAACATAAACAAGCACGCGAACAAACAGAAGCAGTAAACGAACGCACTGCCAGACTGCCAGACAGACCCACGCAACACACAGATATCCCCAGCTTACGCTTTGAGCGAAAGCAGCAGCAAGCAATCGCAGTGAAAGTCCCTAGACGGAGTTTCTTCCCCGTTCCGTCGGATATCCCGTCCATATTCTACATTGCGTCACACGATCGTTTTATTCGCTGTCAACGAAACTCCGCCTTCAAAGTTCACTAGCCAATAGAGAAGGACGGCCTCAGTGCGGAAGGTGGAGCTACCGTGACAAAGTTGGCAGTTCTCGTTTATCAGCGCAGAGTATCTTTTAGCTTTGTTTTTTGGGGCTGTTCGGTTACGTCGCCAATTTCCTCGCAGCAGGGAAAAAACGCTGCGCGAGTAGCCGCTTCCCCTTCTTTTGATGGGTGTTTGGGGAGAAATTTCTTATAAGCCTCATTGTGGGGTGTGAGAATGAGTAAGGATGAGGTATTTAGAGTTGTTTTATAGCCTCGTTTAAACACCATTTAAGTAGAGTATTAATACAAAAAAGGTCTAAAATGGAATAAAAATTTATTTTTTAACATTTTTCTTTTATACATATATATTCAGTTTCATTCGTTCAAACTGCGAATGAAAAAATATACTTTTGTAACATAAAACTTTTTTGAAAATACAACTGTTTTATAATATATCGATTTTAAATATCCTTGTTTAAAAATAAAAATAACAAGAAAAACAAACTTTGCCTTGCAGTTTTTATTTTTATTATTATTATTATTTTGTAATTTTTTAAAGAAAATGTTTAGATGCGAATTACATGTTGATTACATATGAATGTTTTACAAACTTACCTACACAGGAAGTCGTCTCCTAAATAAAAAAATATATGAAGATTAAAATGAAATCTGCCATACATATTTCAATTCATCATGTCCGAACATAATTTATTGAGCAGCCAAGTACCACGTGTTCGTGCACGTTAAATTATTTTTTTATTCCTTTTAATTGTTTCATTGAATGAGCCACTTTAGTACTGCAAACGATCCAAAAAACTTTGTCTCGCATTTATTGTTTTAAAAAAAATATCGTATTTCCTGTTAATTTCATTTCATATAATCACGTGCTCAAAATGACATATTTCCAGGTTTTACTTGCTGTAGTCATTAACTTTTTTAGAAATCGGAGCTTTTGTAAATGTAATGGCAGCGAGTTATTAAAAGGTGTTTTTTTAGATGCTCTTGCAGGCAATAAAATTTTTATTTTTCGCCTACGGATTTTTGTTGACGCCAGAAAACTCTTTCCCAAAACAGTATTATGTTCTGACATGATAATAAATAAATAGCGAATGCATTTAATTTTGTACGTTATTTAAAGATACTCTTTATAATAACGTACATTTTATAAAAATATACTCTTTATAACAAGCTGCTCAATAATACGTTATTTGCAACAATCTGCTCTATTGCAGCATAAATTTTATAGTTTATCAATACTTTAATTTTTAAGTGACATTCACTTTTACCATTATAAAATCGGTTCTGAGATGAAACTATAAGTACAAAATAAGATTTCGGCACTTTCAAATTTCTTAATTCGAATGATCATACATTTGATACTGTATAATCTCGTTTCACTTGTATTTATAAATAAAAAATATATATTTGTTATTATAAGTCTTTCCACTCTCTTTTGTTTTCAGTAGGACGGGGGGTTAAAAACAATTAATTTATGATTTCGAAATTAGAAAAACGATCATGGTAAGTTAGAACTTATAAAGAGGCTTTATTCAAATAGAAATCTTTGGATATTTAAGAATATCGTTTACTTTGCAAAATTGAAACAAACTCCTTCGATTGCTTTGCAGAGTACTTGAAAAGAATCAAATTATCATTGTATAGGTAATAGCATTAAATTTTCTGTTTACAATTGCACTTAAAAGTCAGTTACTGCGTCAACATTCACTTGCCAGAGAAGCACATTAGTGTTTCTTATGGATGATGTCCAAAAGCAGGTTTCAATTTCAGACATTTTTAGCAACTATTTTTAAAAGAAATTGATAATCTTATTTATATAATTAGAAATGTCTGAACAAGCAAATGCTCTACATTTACTTGTTCTTAAAGAGCAATATATTCTAACAATTATATGTTGTCACACTCTACGCCTGGCTAAAATTATCTTCAATTTGATAGTAGAGGCTGTGATATATCTGATTTCTTATATATTTGCTCAATATGTTGCATTTCGTTTTAAGCTTCGTCTTATAGTAAAAGGATTCAAATTATGTTGTTGAATATGAGTACATATTCATTGAAATATTATGTTAAGACTCAGATTTTTTTCATTTTGCAGGTCTGGAACATATTATGAGTCCATTTTTTCCATAAATTGACTAGTTTAGTTTTCATTTCGAAGTTGTTGTTTTTTTAAATTTAATTTTCTTTTTTTAAGGATTTGAAGTAGGTTAATTTTTTATTGTACTAAATTCGTTAAAATGTTTATTTAATTTATTTGATATGAACTCATGACTGCTGAACATATAAGTTTATGCACAATTTTGTTTTATCAGATACTTGAAGTTTATAATAACTGTAATTACCTAGTAAACATAGTGAAAAAGATCAAAACCAGATCAATAATACCTGGTTAAGCGTTAATATTATCTTAATTTTTTTTAATTTATAAAATTTCTATGTTTTTACGAATTAAATTGTTCTGCCTCTCTAAGTTAAAAAAATAAATGATAAAATTCTAAAAAAATAAACTTATGCAGTTTGCCAAGTTTACCGAGCTGAAAAACAACTATTTACTGAGTTTAAAAATATATTATTAAAATAAAGGAGCAGTTTAAAAAATCAATAGTTCTTGAATTGTCTCAATAAGTATGAAAATATACATTAAGTAACTTGAATTTTCTAGTCCTTGAGCTCCATGGGGTAAAGAAACACAAGTGTATGAGAAGCAGCTGATTCATTGACATGACTTGGGAAGGGATACTGAGATGATACATGAGTAGATCTCTATTCAGAAGATGAAACATTTACCGAAGAAGACGATGGTTTTTTGAACTCATCCTCAATTTTTAGCTCATATTGTGCATTCAGTTAATGCCAAATGCCAAAGCAGATTGGATCAAAGTCTTTATGACGTATTTTAATTTTTCATGCACGAAGTATAACGAAAAAAAAAAATTGTAATCGCCAATAATCCTTTGTAAATCGAGCTTTTTTTTTCTTTTCTTTCTTTTTTTTTTGAATTTCAACATTTTATTTATATTATCTGATCATCTGAATGCATACAAGCATTAGAGTTAAAAATTTCAAAAATTAAATGACTGAAATCCAACATGTAGTATCAAAAATTTTGGATCAGATATGTCATGGGCAAAAGAAATTTTTTCAAATATGTACCAATTTAGTTTTATCTGTATAATAAAACAACAAAGAGAGAGAGAGAAAGAGGGAAGCATAATCAAAATAATCAAAAATATTTGCATAACATGCTCGTGACCACTTCTTGGTGAATGAGATTATAGTATTGGGCTCCAATTATCACCTTTTTCTAATTGTTAATCTAGAAAATATTGAAATTACTTTTAATTACGTTGAATCTTTTTACATCCATAATTCCATTTCATCTAATAAAACTGTTACATTCATTTAATTGTTTGGAACCGTTTTAGCTAAAAATCCCCAAACTTCCTTCGACTAATCTATCAATAATGGTTTGCAATTACATTGATTATAATAAATTTAAGCCGGCTTTCTGGCACAGAGGTAGTGCTTCTTCCTCGTGTTCCAAGAGTCCCGGTTTGGTCATGCTTGTTCTTCTGTGTGCTATCTGTGAGATGTGTGACTGCGCATCCTTGTAAAAAGGGGCTGTGCAAGCAAATGTGGTGAGTGTGTAGCTATGTCGTACTCTTGGCCCTAGTTGGCACTACTTCAAAAACAAGAGACATCATTTGGCTTAAATCTGCTGCTGTATCAGCGGGGGGCTTGTCCATAGACAAGTACCATAAGAAACAGCAACAACATAATAATAAATTTAATTTCAAAATGAAAGCAGAAATGTAAGAAATTAATTTAATACTTTAACGTCGAAGAATGTATAATTTTCTTAATTCCATCTTAGTTTCAGAATTATTATTTTATATTTATAAATTATAAATATAATAGACAGTACCTTTAATTGAATATATTATATTGCGAAAAAAATGTGTCATTAATACTTGAAAGATCATTTTGAATATGTGTTTAGATGACAAATTTTTTTTCTATAATATCTTTATGAGGATGCGTTTAAAGAAGTCGGTCTTGTATAATTCGATTTTTCTCCTAACTTTTAAAATGTACGGGTAGCTAACCTTCGCACTTTAACTAATTTTTAAAACTTTTAATTTTTCTTTCCGAACGAACAAATAGCTAACTTTCAAAATGCACCGGCTGTATTTATAATACAAGCAAATAAAAATTCGGGAAGACATAAGACAATTATAGGCTCTTGAACCATTGACATTCAGTTTAAGTTATTTATTTCAGATTTGTCCGCTGCAGTGCCAATCTGATATTTTGTATCACGCAAAAGTAACAGGCGCACAAGACTAATACAGATAAAATGTATCAGGTACTCTGTATCAGTTCTTGAACTCGAATTGATATCTATGAATAATCCCCTCGAGCTCGTTCGTTTCGGTTGGATGATACAGTATTAACGTGATACAAAGTATCAAGTCGCTATAATATCTCCCAACCTTAGTCCGCTGTTCTGCTTCAGCGGCTTTATTAGCATGAGTAAAATCCTTTTTAACAACTTAAATAGTTACAATATTTTTAACAAAACTTTAATAAAGTATTCCTGACACATTTTCCTTCATCTTTCAGTGGAATTATTATGCATTGCTGATTAGGCTACCTTTGAATAAATAAATGTATTTTGCTCTAGGGCTTATTTTTAATAAATGCAAAACCCACACAATAGAATTGATATAAGTAAAATAGATTGAACGGAAATGAAGATTAAATATTGAATATATAATGTTTTAAAAATGTACAGGTTGAATTTTTAATTTGGTTTTATTCCTTCTCAAGAGGCAGGCTTTATGTACAAGCAAGGCGGACAAAAAACAGACCAAGGCTCCAAAGACGTAAAAAGAACGAAATCGTTTTAACAGGTCTTATACACCATGATATTCTCATAACGTGACACGTGTTGAATATTGACAAAAATTCTCACACGTGTTGATCTTGTGTTGACCTTGACAAGAGAAACGCAGGAATCCTCTAGAAGAATCTCTCCCTTCACTCGGCATATGGACTGATGGCGCAGTATTTTTACAAAACTTCGTTGATTTATTAAATAGAAAAAAATGGAATGGGATCAGGAAATAAGGGAGCATTTTGTATAATGCGTCATTTTTTTTGTAATAGAATTTCTTATTAGAGTCAATGAATGAAAATTAATATCAGTAGGTTAAAGAATTATTGACAAATATGAAATTTCCAAAACAAAATATTTCAATTTATATCTTTTACTCATTTATATCTTGGGTTAAAACTTTTAAATCTGATACGATTAAAAAAAGCAGAAGCTTCAGTTTATATATGTATATATAATATAATAAATGTCCAAGTTCCTATAATTGTTAGACTTCTTCATGCATTGCAAATTTGAAGCATCATTAATCTTCTACACAATTAGTGCTACAATTAAATAAGGTTTATTTAAATTTTATTTTTATCCCTTCTTTACCTTAGCTTTAAATTTTATTTTATAGCTTTTCCATTTTGGTAGGATGAAGTATGTAGAAATGATGGGCTTTCATATTAAATAACAATTGAAGAAATAGGTGCAGTAATTGGGGCTGGGGAATTTTTTCTAGATCTTTTCCCATCTAAAAAGGAGGATTTTTTTCTCCGAAATATGAAAATATCGCGGATAGATCTTTGATGACATATTTAGAGGTCACAAGCTTTAATATAAAATAACAATTTTGAAAATCGGACCAGTTGTTGCAATTAGATAAATGTTTTACCTAATTATTCTAAATATATAGTTTATTCTTGGTTCTTAATTTTAAAATGTAACTTTTTTCTACATTTTTATAATGAGTGTGATATCCTTTTCTAAAAATTTTTCTAGCGAGTTCGAAATAATTGAAGAATGAAAACGTTTAAAAAGAAATTTTTCGATTGTCTTATATACAATGGTAAGTATTTCAGTCCTGGAATAATTAATTAATCTGTGGAGATTTTTGTTTACTTCACTTCATCGTCTTTCCTTTACCTTCTATATCAAGGAGTTAGTCCCTTTCTTAAAAATTAAAGAATACCACTTCCTTTGCTTGAGTCAAAAATTATCCACTAAAGACAAAAAAAAAAAAAAAAAAAAAAAACGAATCTTTACTCAATTACGTACAAACAAACACTCATCACAATGCGTTTTTACTCAAGAACTCGAACTTCTGATGAAGTTTTTACTCAAGAACCCGAACTTGTAAAGAGTTTTTTTAATTACTTCACTCCATCGTCTTTCCTTTAAATTCCGTATTAAGGAGTTTGTTATTTCAAAATCAAAGAACAGGACTTCCTTTGCTTGAACCATAAATTATCCATTAAAGACGAGAGAGAGAGAGAGAGAGAGAGAGAGAGAGAGAGAGAGAGAGAGAGAATCTTTGCTCAATGACGTGCAAGAAAACACTCATCATAATGCGTTTTTACACAAGAACCTGAACTTCTGAAGAAATTTTTACTCAAAAGCCCAAATTTCTAAGGAAATTGTTATTTACTCCAACGTCTTTCATTTACCTTCCTAAGGAGTTCTTTTCTCAAAAATCAAAGAATATCACTTCCTTTGCTTGAACCGTAAATTATTCACTAAAGATAAAAAGAAAGAAAGAAAAAACGATGTGCAAACAAACACTTATCACAACGTGTTTTTACTCAAGAACCCGAACTTCTAAAGAGATTGTTATTTACTTCACTTTATCGTCTTCCATTTGCCTGCCTTATCAAGAAATTAACTCCTTTCTCAAAAATCAAAGAATACCACTTCCTTTGCTTGAACCATAAATTATCCACTAAAGACTAAAAAAGAAAGAAAAAAAAGAGGACATTTGCTCAATGATGTGCAAACAAACACTCATCATAATGCATTTTAACTCAAGAACTTGAACATCAAAAGAAATTTTTATTTAAGAACCCGATTTTCTGAAGCAATTTTTACTCAAAACCCCGAAACTTTTAAAGAGATTGTTATTTACTCCATCGACTTTCATTTACCTTCCTTATTAAGGTGTTACTTTCTCAAAAATTAAAGAATATCACTTCCTTTGCTTGAACCGTAAATTATCCACTAAAGAAGGAGGGGGGGGGAGGAACCTGAATCTTTGTTTAATGATGTGAAAAATAAAAACTCATCACAATCCGTTTTTACTCTAGAACCCGAACTTCTAAAGAGATTGTTATTTACATCACTTCATCGTCTTCCATTTGCCTGCCTTATCAAGGAGTTAGTTCCTTTCTCAAAAATCAAAGAATCCCACTTCCTTTGCTTGAACCATAAATTATCCACTAAAGACGGGGGAAAAAAAAGAAGAGAAATCTTTGCTCAATGATGTGCAAACAAACACTCATCATAATGCGTTTTAACTCAAGAACTCGAACATCTGAAGAAGAGCCGGAGCGAAGCGAAAACGAGGAATCTCGTCGAGTCGGGCCCGGATCCAACACTCGTAAACGAGCGGTGGTTCAGGAATAAAACCGGAAGACGGCACAATCTCGTGCCAAGCCGATTGCAGAACAGAACAGTGAAGCGAAAAGAAGAATCGGTTCAGGCTTCATGGACTGGAGCAATTGTCGATAAAGATCCCCTGCACAAGAGTGTTAATAGCGCTTTCAGTATCGCGTGTCGCATATAGCCCCTTTTCCTGCCCGGGTAGATAATCATCTCCTTGGCTCGACTAAATTAGTGCAAAAGATCGGGGATCTGCCGCAACGTGCGGTTGTGTAAGTTACAGACAGATGCGTTGCTTCCGCAGTGATATCTTTTCACTGTTGTCTCATTTATGAGTTTCTGAAAAAAATAAACTTATAAATGAAATATTTCACTTGTCAGCTTTCATTAGTTTAAGAAGTGGATAATAATTAATATTTACAAAGTGCTAAGAAATGCATAGACCATTTATTCTGTGAGGTTTTATGACTAATCTATTCCTGACTTGTCATATGAGATTCTGATTTATGACGATTTTTGCAAAATAAGGATAGACTGTCATTAGTGGATGCTTTTCTCTAATGATAAAGTTTTCTATAATATTCAACTTAGCGTTTTAAAATCTATGTCAAATCTACGGGAATCTATGGCGTTTCAAAATCTACAGCTATGAAATCTATGGATTCAAAACATATGGATCTAAAGAATGCAATTATGGGTACTTTTTCGTTAGCCGGGCGCAAGTGAAAAAAAAATCGCCAAATAATGTGGAATTCCACCAAATTTCTTACAACGATTTAAAAGCGAAAAATCGCCAAATAATGTAGAATTTCGCCAAATTTCCTTGGCGAAAAAGTACCTAATCATGAAAGCATTCATATAATTGAATCTTATGTATCTTTAAAAAAACCTTCTCATATACTTTTTTCAGATTCAAATAAAAATTTTTTTATTATGTAAAATCCTTAGCAAAAAGAAATACAAGAACAGATTAAGTTGAAATGAAAGAAAGAGAATTATTGAAAAAATTTGAGACAAAACGTTGATAAAACTGAATTCATCTTGAAGAAAATGGGGAGACTTATCAACAAATAAAGGGCTCCGATGAAGGATTAGTACACAAATATTTTTTAGTGAGACATAATTTAATTTATTTGATTCTTTGTCACGCATTTCGAATCAAGAAATGTGTTCCGGCATTGTAAACATGGTAGCAACATTTTTATTTCAATTACATTGGTAGAGGAAGATAAGAGAAAAAAATACAACTTATCACTGAAAAAAGTCTGGTATAAATCTTGTGTCATAACAAAGATCAAACCAGAATATGAAATCTTATAACTTTAAAAAAAAATTATTTTACCTCTCACTTTTACAATCTACCTTTTCATTCTTGAGATTCCCTACACTCATTGTGCCATATTAAGATTTTGTGACAAGGTATAATATAAACAATCAAGTTCTAGAAGATGTGATCTTCAACTTTCCATAAAATAACAACAAATAAAGAAAGAAATCTGCTATGCATATTTCAATATATCATGTCAGAAGATTATTTCTTGAACGGCCAAGCACCACGTGCTCGTGCAAGTTAAATTATATTTTTATTCATTTTCATTGTTTCATTGAATGAGTCGCTTTAGTACTGCAAACGATCCAAAAAACTTTGTCTCACATTTATTCTTTTAAAAAATATCCCATTTCCTATTTATTTCATTTCATATAATCACCTGCTCAAAATGACATTTTTTTAGGTTATATTTGCTGTAGACATTAATTCATTTTTTCTAATCAGAAATTTTGTAAATGGGATTTCATCACGTTATTAAAAGCTGATTTTTTGAGATGTTCGTGCAGATAATGAAATTTTCATTTTTCGCCTACGAGTTTTGTTGACGCCACAAGACCTCATTCTTAAAACAATATCTTGTTCTGACATGATAATATGATTTTCAGCTTTATTCGTATATAACTCTGCTGAGCTAGTTAATTCGCTACTATTGTCTACCCTTTCTTTTGGAGCCTAATCTCTGACCTTCCATTCCGTATTTATTTTATAGCATCTCCATATTTATTGCCGATCACGTCTGTCTTTGAAAGTATTCGTCTATAATCTTCCTCTATTTGACGATCATGAATCGGGGTCAATGAATTAAATTCGTCTAAAAGTGTCAGAAAATAAATTTAAAAAAAGAAAAAAGAAACAATAATAAATCGCTTAAGTTATGATCTTTAATTAGTTTTAATATCGTACAAAAATTATTTAAAAATAGATTTCTCGAATATGATTTATTAATCCCCCAATTTACTTATTATTTTTCTAGATGCTTCATATTTATTTGATGCGAAATAGAACCTCACTTTGATTAAATGTCCTTCAGAATGATATTTCTTTTAAGCAGTAATTCTTTGAATTAAAATATTTTTAAAATATGCTAAATTAATACAACATGAATAATTTTTCAGAATGCTTAATTTTTTTTATTTTTTATTTGAAAAGGAACATATTTTACTTGTTATCCTGTCAGAACATGATATTGTTTCAGAAATGAGGTTTTCTGGCGTCAACAAAAACCCGTAGGCGAAAAATAAAAAAAATCCATAAGAGAAAAATTGAAATGTTATTATCAGCACTAGCATCTAAAAAAAATCAGCTTTTAATAGCGTAATGCCATTCCATTTACAAAAGCTCTGATTTTTAAAAAAATAAGTTCATGACTCCAGCAAATAAAACGGAGTAAAGTGTTATTTTGAACTCGTGGTTATATGAATTGAAATAGACAGGAAATGTGTGTGTTTTTTTTAGCAATGAATCGAGACAAAGTTTTTTTTTTTGGATCTTTTGCAGTATTAAAGTGACTCATTCAATGAAACAATTCAAATGAATAAAAATATAATTTAACTTGCATGAGCACGTGGTGCTTGGCCGTTCAAGAAATTATATTCTGACATAATACATTGCGATATGCATAGCAGATTTAATTTTAATCTTTTATATTTTACTATTTCTTTTTTACTATTATTGTTAACACTAAACCTAAATTTGAAAACTCAAACTGAATCTGTTTTAAAAGCAAAAATGTGCATGGATGTCATTTATTCTGCATTAAATAACTACCATTGTAAAGTACATATGGCCAATTCCCACAAAATCAATAAGTAATTTTGATGGCAGTTCTCTAAATTAAAATATTGAGAAAGTTTTATCTCCTAATTTTGAAATGCGATTATAACTGTCAAATTAGCTTTTCTTCAGGGCTAAAACTAAGAAAGATTTCATCATTATAACTTTATTCCTACTTCTCTCTTTTTTATTTTAATTATTTAGAAATAATTACATAATCACTCTGGCGAAACCTTTTAGAAATAATACAATGAACTAGGATGTTGGGAAGAAAATATGTGTCAATAGTAACTTTATTTATATAAATAAAGCTACAATAAATGCGATATATGATTTTGCTAAATTTGAATTCAATTACTAGAGAAATTCGCCTTGCTAAATAAACGCTGACTATTATTTGAATTTATTTTATATATTGTATAATGCTTTAATTCCAGGATTTGAAAGAACATTTTAACTAAATTTTAGATGCCATACTATCCTAAATATTTTCACACACTTTTCCATATTTTTATTAAAACAATTTTTAATGCTGTTTAATAGTGTGAATATTGAAAACACAAATAATTTTATTCTGTTCGTGATAAATTTTATATCAAAAAATGGCAATTTAAAATATTATCAAGTGAAGAAAATGTAATATTTCGTAATATGATCACTCATTACTTAATAATATTATGCTGCGGGAACTCTCCGTCATTTTTCCGCTGGAACAGATATATCTCGGGTATAATCCTAGTATACGGTACCCCTTGATTTGGCGACTTTATATCGAGAAGCCTTGGCGTCATTTCTGCCAACGGGCTGGTTGCCTAAGCTATGGTTCCTGTTGAGTTGTTCAGATGTTTAGCGACATTTTTCAAAATGGTGCCAAAGGGGTACCGTATACTAGGATTTAACCGTATCCCTAAAATGGGCTAAATCATACCAGTGGAACTTCTATTTAATTGTCAACTGACTGAAACTACAATTTGGTTGTTACTTGTATTGCTCTCTTCATTTGTAAACAGGGGATAACAGCCATTGATGCTATAAATCCCAGTCTACCAATTCTTTCTTGTCCAGGGCAAGTGCCATTAACATTAATGATAATCATAATAATTAAAACAAATTAAAATACATTAAAAGATTATTCTAATAATATATGCAAAAAAAATCATTTCATCCTAAAAATGATTTTATTAAAAATTGTCGTCTGTTAACATCATCATCCAAAAACTCTATTTCATATTTGGTTACATTTTATCACAATATTTAAAAAAATTGAATTCAAATCAATACACATGTTTGTCTTAGAATCTATTTCATCTGTTTTTCATAACTCAAGGACTTAGTTTTCTTTAACTAAATGCCTATCATACTGACTATAAATACGGGCACTCCTCTTATACAAACTGCTTAATATCACGCTATTGGCTATGATAAGGAAGAAAGAAAAACCCTTTTAATTTCATATTGAATGACATTCAGTGATTTTCAAAAGTTCATTCAATCTTTCTTTCTTGTTTGAGTTGTATTTGTTATATTTTGAACTTATTGATTTGCTGAAGAGGGGAAAAACCATTGATGAAAAGGGCGTGGCTATGTTTGTCTATGGATATCTCTAAAAGATCATTTTCATAAGCCTTATTTAAAACAAAGTAGATATTTTTGTGGGCTTTCATTTAAGAATGCATCTGCTCCACCCAACAGAATTCCACACCCACAATCGAAGTTTGAATCGCAAGTACCCTAATTTGACCACTCCTTGAATAGTAAAACGAACTGAGCATGAGAGTAATTCTTAATAGGAAAACAGATATGGCTAAAAAGGAAATTATTTTATCCTTTTTAATTTTACGTGCTAAGTATACAAATAACAAGTAATATAAAAAAATTCAAAATCCCTTAATATTTTGGTTAACAAAGGGCATTTTTATTTTAGTTACTTTTTATTAAGTAATTACAATTGTTCTCGTATTACATTTACAACGGAAGGAGGGGTGCAGTACCTTCTGTGGGTTTGTAACCCTGAAAACCCATGGGCAGAAGTCTGATTTCTACCTTGCATACGTCAAAAAAACTTTTTAAGGGGCCGACTTCATTCATGAATTCCATTCATCCATCTATTCACAGATCGTAATTTAGATATGGAACAGAGAACCTTGAATCGAGGGCCCAAAGTCCTCCAATCTTGAAATGAGGGACTTTGGGCCCTCGAAGATGTTACGTCCTCCAAACAGACATACAAACGGAGTCTTTGGCTGGCGGGTTCCAACTCGCACCCCAAAGGATGCGGATTCAACGCATTACCAACTAGGTTATCCCAGCCTAACAACTACGATTACTTTAAATAATTGATCAAAAATTCTACTAGCGTTGAGTTTTCAATGCCAATTGAGGCAAAATAAAAATGAGTGAATTTTCTACGCCAGTTGAGGTAACTCAATACAGATTAGAAATTTTCTTTATTCTGTATTATTTTAATTCGAAATTACTTCAAAATGAGTTCGAAAAGCAATTAATTAGCAATTTTTAATTCTATATGCCTCAAACATTAAGAAAATAAACAGAATCGTTTGAAATAATCGGCCGAAAACATATTAAGCCTAACTTCATTGACGTGGGGAAATGAATATTTTTGGCTAGAAAATTAGTTTTTAATTAATTAATAAAAAATGAAGGAATTAATGTTTGAAAAAACTGTATAAACATCAAATGTCATCCACTACAAGTTTAGAAAAGTTTATTTGAACTTGAGTTCAATGAAATGAAAAGTATTTTATCAGATTTGTTTGTCAGGTTTAGCCGAAAACTGAACACAGCGAAACAATTCTAGTAATATAAAAACTATAGTCAAATTTACTGTGTTTTCAACAGATTGTACTTTTGAGTTATAATAGTCACATGCATTAAAAGTAGAGAGATTTTTCAACATAGATTTTTTTTTCTGTAACCAGAAATCCCTAATCAATTTTAATGTAAAAATTGATTTGAGAATTTCGTACACAGATTAGGTTTTTTTTTTAATTATCGTGTTAACAAATAAATAAAAGCTTGAAATGAAATCTGCTATGCATATTTCAATATATCATGTCAGAACATCATTTCTTGAACGGCCAAGCACCACGTGCTCGTGCAAGTTAAGTTATATTTTTACTCATTTTAATTGTTTCATTGGATGAGTCGCTTTTGTATTGCAAACGCTCCAAAAAACTTTGTCTCGCATTTATGGTTTAAAAAAGTATCACATTTCCTATTTATTTCATTCCATATAATCACGTGCTCAAAATGACATTTTTTCTCGGTTTTATTTGCTGTAGTCATTAACGCATTTTCTTTTAATCAGAGTTTTTGTAAATGCGGTGGCAACGCGTTAATAAAAGCTAATTTTTTGAAATGCTCGGGCAGATAATAAAATTTCAATTTTTTGCTTACGGGTTTTTGTTGACACCCCAAAAGCTCATTCCCAAAACAATATCATGTTCTGACATGATGATAATTATGAAAATAATTTTTTGGGGGATCAAAACAAGATCTTTTATTAAAATATTTGACTCTTATAACAATCTCTTTACAATCTACATACACTCAAAAAAATGAAAAGTTGGCATAACCTGACTTTTGATGTCACAGTTTAATTTGTGAATGTCCCCTTCAAAGCCATCTCCTTCATCCCAGAGCATCCTTAGTTTTGGATGACTAAGTCTTGGCTCTCTCTTTTCCGAAACTATCAGATCCCCTTCTCTCCCCTCCCTTTTTAACTTTACGTTTGAAAAAAATGTCTCTTCGCTTAATAAACCCCGTGTACCCCCCCCTTACTCCGTCGTATATTTAACTCCCTAGAAAACACCAGCTGCTTCTACGAAGATAACACTCTTTCCAGTGTTTAAGTGTTTCGCGCCATAGATTTTGATCTCAATTTCGTCGTTTAATGTAAACCTACTTTTGGCGAGCGAACAAGGGACGTCTTTGTTGGGAAGTTGGCTCGTTAGAGACGAATGTTTCGTGTTAGGGGCAACAAGAAGTGTTTGTTGGGAGGCTCCAAGCAAAACACCCGACGAAACCTTGCTTGCGGTTGAGCATTAGGCTTATCTGCCAGTCACTCAATCACTGCCAATAATGTTGCTTGTTGAGCACTGATGGGCTCTTAATCTTGTGAGGTTGGTGGTGGGTGGTGGGAAGGAAATTTATGTTCTTTAAATATATAACAGGTCCCAGGTGGAAATTTTAAACTCTCATATTGTCCGAAGTAATGTTAGAAAAAAATAATACATATGTACCTACTTTGTTATATTTTTTTACGCATGTGGATTTATATTAGGATATGCCAATAATGTTGCGTGTTGAGCACTGATGGGGGCTCTTAATCTTGTGAGGTTCGTTGGGGGATGGAGGGAATGAAATTTATGTTGTTTAAATATATAGCAGGTGCCAGGTGGAAATTTTAAACACTCATATTGTCCGAAGTAATGTTAAAAGAAAGAAAAAATAACATATGTACCTACTTTATTATATTTTTTTACGCATGTGGATTATTTATATTAGGATATGCCAATAATGTTGCTTGTTGAGCACTGATGGGGCTCTTAATCTTGTGAGGTTGGTGGGGGGGTGGAGGGAATGAAATTTATGTTGTTTAAATATATAACAGGTGCCAGGTGGAAATTTTAAACTCTCATATTGTCTGAAATAATGTTAGAAGAAAACAACAACAACAACACATATACCTAATTTATGACATTTTCTACGCATGTGAATTATTTATATTAGGAATACAAATATGATATTTTTTTTTACGAAGACACATGAGTGGGGCATCGTTTTGATACATCAGAATTTTTGTCAACTCCTTTTTTGATACAAAAACTGTTTATGATATCAAATGTACTTCAAAAATAAATTAAGTAAATTAATAAATAAAGTACGCCTATATTTAAATACTGCTACTGTTCCTTGTTATACAATTTTGATGTATAAAGATATATTCAGAAAATTAGAGAAATGCAAAGCAAAGTGAATGAAATATTATAAGGCTTATAAAATAATAGTGTGAGGCTGTTAAAATGTAAAGATTAAAAAAAAATTAAAATGAAATCTGCAACGCATATTTCAATGTATCATGTCAGAACATAATTTCTTCAAAGGCCAAGCACCACTTGCTCATGCAAGTTAAATTATATTTTTATTCATTTTAATTGTTTCATAGAATGAGTCACTTTAGTATTGCAAACGATCCAAAAAACTTTGTTTCGCATTTATTGTTTAAAAAAATATCACATTTTCTATTTATTTCATTTCATATAATCAAATGCTCAAATGACATTTTTCCAGGTTTTATTTGCTCTAGTCATTAATTTTTTTTAAAAATCGGAGTTGTTGTAAATGCAATGGCAACATGTTATTAAAAGGATTTTTTTTATATGTTCATGCAGATGATAACATATTTTTTTTCGCCTACGAATATTTGTTGTCGCCACAAAACATCATTCCCAAAACAACATTATGTTGTTCTGACTTGATAAAAACCCTTAGCTATTAATTATTTGCTATTAATTAATTTAAAAATTAGCTGAAAAACTAAACCAATTAAATAAAATAACTAATGGACACTATTTGACTTCTATTAACTTCACCGTTGCTAACTGGCTGCTAAAAGTGGCTAGTTAGAAATGATAAGTTTAGGAGTTTGACTTGAAAAAAAAGTTTTTCAAGGTTTTGTTTTTCTTTCCTTGAATACGTTGTTAAGCAGTAATTTTTTCTTCATATTTAGATTGCTTACATTAGCTGCTAATGAAATAAGTTATAGTTGTGACGATTATAGGATGCTATGGCATGATAACCAGTCGGTAAAGATCATATAACAAGACGAGGATCATATATCGTGTCATAGGACTCGTAATGTATAGTATAGGACAGGATTAGTAACTTAGGATCAGATGATATGATATGCATGCCCTCTAGCTAAATGCTGTCTTAAGCTGTTTTAAACAACAGATTCAGATAGCATTTATTACAACATTTCTTACAACAATTTCTGCCCTACTTGAAGTCCATTGGATTCCGAAATTAGTACAGAGCATTTGAAAGACACGCCTTTCTTGCTTGGTAGCAAGAGCTGATATCATTAAAAAAATATTGGTTAATTTTGAATTTCCTATATGAAAACTGTATCAAGTAAATCCAATTTCATGTTATTTTACGTTTGATAGTGTCATCGCGTCCTCTCCACACAAATAAGAAGCACACCGGAATCTAAAATTGGCACAGAGGATCTAATATGAATCAGCATGAACTACACCATCACTCAAAGAAAGTCTCGTTTCGAGCTTTTTGTGAAAGACTTAATTGTGATAGTAGCGATGTATATATTTCAGAAGGCCAAATGAGACATCTTACTTTTTCTTTCCATTCTACATCTCCGGCTTAAAGGTGTTCACTCTCCAAATAATGTTTCTTTTGCAGATTCGGCATCTTATATCAAGACAATTTATGTGTTTCTTTCTATTATGTAAATCGTATTATGCCTGTACGCAAAATACAGATTTTTTTAAAAAAAATTGTTGATTTGTGTGATTACTAGAATGCCAAAGGGAATTGATAACTATGGGTGGTATTCTATTTTCATTGACATCACTACACTCAGCCATATCAATTCATAATTATATAAAGTGTGAGTTTAGAAGTTTTAGTTTATGCCTTTTAAATTTTTTCTTCAAATTTTTTCGCATTGAAAAGAAAAATATCTACCAGTAGCGTTACAAATTAAGGCCTGGTAAATGTCCATCAGTTAAAGTATACTAAATACCCACCAATTAAGGCGTGATATATTTTAGAAACATGAATCGAAAGAAAAATATTATAGATTCCATTTCCTGGCTACACTCTTAGTCAGTATTATTCAAAAACTGGAAGACTGGAGTGCATTTTCTTACCAATAGCTTACAGCCTTTGGCTGTTGGAATTTTTACTTCATGTAAAACATTGGTAAGTTTCTAAAAGAAGTCCTCCTAGAAGGCATATATTAGAGATAAAGCAGCTTTTTATTTCATGTCGTTTCGTGTGTGCTTCAACAACCAATAGACCAACCAAGTTTTGGAAGACCACCCTCGCTAGTTGAATTACGGTATTTATAGACAGACTAAATTTAAAAACATTTCACTCTTATTCAGTGAATATAAAACAAAAAGATTCGCCAGTTTTTAATTGCTTGCAATATTTTTTATTTGTGTGCTCGTATACGGGAAGCAAAAGAATGAATTTTCCATCCACTTAACACGAGTCCTTGATTCATGAACTGTGTTGGATATTATAGACAGAATTACATGCATTAGAACTGGCACCTAAAATAAGCAATAGTTTATGGTTCTCAAATCACAGATTTTTAGAATAGGATTCTGATTTTTTTTATAATTAAAGAAATACAATTAATTCAAGTGATTTCACAGTCCCATAAATCATGTTATAGCAAATGTCACTTTATATCCAATAACGTATTGCCTTACATTTATCGGTACTTACGTAGACCGATTATCTTTATCACCAATTTGAAGGAGTCGCCAATGAGTTGCTAAACAGCCATTATTTGAAAAATTCCGCCATTGTCATTTTCTTGGTTTCATTGGAGTCGACGGTTATCGCCAAATTTGAATCCGTCGCTAATGAGTTACTAAACCATTGGCGACAGTTGGCGTCGACGGTCTAATACGTAAGTACCCATTTATCATCTCTCCCCGAAATAAAAATCGTAAATTTCCGATAAAAATTCATATTTCGTAACTGTTTTGCACCAATATCGTGCTAAGATGTTCTCTGGGGGTAATAAATACCTTTTTTAGAGAGTATGCAAGAAAGTTTTGGCGAGACCACCTTTTCTAGTTGAATTATATCAATAGATAGAATAAATTTAAAAACATTTCGCTTTTATCCAGTTAATATAAAACTAGAAAATTCATCAGATTTTTTTTCATCGCTTCTAATGCTTTTTATTTGCATTCTTCGTGTACGGGAAGCAAAAGAATGAAATTTTTCTCTGACAAAAATTAATTGTACATAAATTTGTTTCTGTCTCCTTTCGAATAACATTGGGACAGAAACTGGTTTAAATTTCTCACTGATCTTGTTTTGGTGCGCCAGAAGTTCCAAGCCAAACAGATGTGGAAATTTTTGTAATTCGGTCTGCATTGTCTTTGGCAGCAATTCAATCAGTTGTAGTGATGCCGCTTGTTCAATGGTGACGGGGCTCTTAATCTTATGAGCTGGATAGGAAACAGAATGGCTAAACAAGCACTTATTTTCTTTTTTGAGAAAGGTAAACATATATAAATGCTCATCTTAGAAGTAAGTGACAACTGAACTGAAAAAAAAAAAGAGAATGAAAATGAATATATAGTAAACTTGTTATTCACTTTTATTGACGAGAATGGATATTTCTTCATTTTGTTTTGCCAAGATTCCAAACAGTTCATATGACTCGTTTGTTTCCTCTATCTTTGTTTTTAAGATAATCAATTTAGTTTTCATCTGGTCATAGACAGATTTGCAATTTTTATTGAATAATGCTGGGTTCTCTGTAATAGCTAGAAGAATAAAGAGTCCAAAAATATATTTAGCACAAATTCAAATAAAAGATTAAAATGAAATATGCCGTGCATATTTCAATGTATCATGTCAGAACATAATTTCTTGAACGGCCAAGCACCACGTACCTGTGCAAGTTAATTTCTATTTTTATTCATTTTAATAGTATCACTGAATTATTAATTTTAGTATTACAAACAGTCCAAAAAACTTTGTCTCGCATCTATTGTTTAAAAAAATATCGCGTTTCCTTTTTCTTTCATTTCATGTAGTCACGTGCTCAAAATGACATTTTTCTCAGTTTTATTTGTTGTAGTAATTAACTTATTTTTTTTAAAAAAAATCAGATCCTTTGTAAATGCAATGGCAACGCATTATTAAAAGCTGATTTTTTGAGATGCTAGTGCAGATAATAAAATTTCTAACTTTCGCCAACGGATTTTTGTTGAAGCCAAAAACCTCAACTCAAAAACAACATCATGTTCTGATATGATAATTATATTTAGTCTAGATATTTTTTATCATGTCAGAACATGATATTGATTTTGAGATGAGATTTATGGTATCAACAAAAATTCGTAGGTGAAAAATAAAAATTTTATTATCTGCACGAGCATCTCAAAATATCAGCTTTTAATAACACGTTGCCAATGCATTTACAAAAGCTCTGATTTTTTAAAAAAATTAGTTAATGAATACAGCGAATAAAACTTAGAAAAATGACATTTTGAGCCCTTGATTATATGAAATGAAATAAATAGGAAATGTAATATTTTTTTTACACAATCAATGCGAGACAAAGTTTTTTGGGTCGTTTGCTATACTAAAGTGACTCATTCAATGAAATGATTAAAATGAATAAAAATATAATTTAACTTGCACGAGCACGCGGTGATTGGCCCTTCAAGAAATTATGATCTGGCATGATACATTGAAATATGCATAGCATTTTATTTATTTATTTAATTATTTGCTTACACCAATTCTATAAAAATGTTGTAACGAGTATTCTGAAAAGTTGATAGTCAGATTTTCTGCTGAAAATTGGAAGGATAGTTGATAATACAATAGAAACCGGAACTTTTGGCTATGTTACCATTATTTCTAAAGGTGACATAAACCAGTAAACAAAATATAATAATTTTCTCAACAATTATGTTATAAGTCAACAGTGTTTAACAATTTTCTAAATAAATATTTGATGTCCAGATAGTTCGCCGTGATTATTGATTTTTTAGACTGTAAAATGATTAATATAAGAACATTTAAAAAATTCATTTTGTTATTTAATACGACAAAAAAAAACCGTAAATTAATTTAATCCCTTTATTACTAATTATAAGTTTAATAATACTAATTAAAAATTAATATATACTAATTGTAAAATTGTACATATTAAAAAATAAAATGAAATGTGAAAATAGGTACTTTTCTGTTAGCCTGTGCTGCAACGAAAAATCGCCAAATGTTGTTGAATTCAGCCAAATTTCTTAAAATGATTTTAAAGCGAAAAATCGCCAATTTATGTAAAATTCCGCCAAATTTCTTTGACAATTTTTCATTGCCACCTGGCTTACGGAAAAGTATCCTAAAATATAACCGCGGAGATAATTATAGGAAAAAGAATGGAATTAAATGTTTTGAAAAATGCGATTCAATGTCAGAGTGACATTGAAAAACATTGTATATGAAATTGAGTTATAAATATCATTGAAATCAAGAATGGAAATAAACGGAAATGAAATTGGAAGTATAAGAAAAGGTAATTTCTTTAGCCTTAGGATAATATAAAAACAATCTTTGCAACATAATTGTTTGTGAAAAAATGGTCGTCAATTTCAGAAATTTAGTCTGAAATACCATCCATCAGACGAAAGGTCAAGTTTATTTTCGCGCTTGATTGAAGGTTTTTGCTTGAAACCTATCTCTAAATTTCTTTCATGTCCTTTCCTTCAATTGAATGGACTTTTTGGCGACATGATGAAACAATTTCAGAACTTTTATGAGAGTTTTTTGGAGCCCTATTACCTAACTTAGTGAAGCATTGAACTGCACCTGTAAAAACGTTCAATAAAGTTTTCTTTTAAATGATTGGACATTTTGGCGATATGGCAAAACATTTTCAAAACATTTATGATAACATTTTGCTATTTAATCGAGCGACGTATTGAGTTTCATCTATGAGAATGTTCAATGAAGCAGATTGAAATTCGTACGATGATTTGTTTAAATTCGACTGCTGCCATTTGGAAATAAGAAATAAGTTAAGATTTCTGTATCGCTTACGGTAGCATTTTATGTATGCAGTTCAAGGTACAATCTAATAGACAAGATTCAACAAAGTAACTTGAATATAAATTATCAAGTAAAATTTACCAATTTTCTAAGTGATCATGGTACAAATTGATAAGGAAATGTAAACCAATATTCATTGCAGCTATAATATGAGGTAACAAGGAAAGTTTGGTAATATTCAAAACATCCATGGTTGGAGTTAACAAGTAAAAGGTAAACAAAAAAGTTCTTGCCATTTTAAATGACCCAAAGGAACATGACATACAAACAGCTAAAGCTATTGTTAGTCCTCGAAGTAATCACCATCGGCATCCAGGACCTTGTGCCAACATTTCTATAGTTGTTCATTCCTCTTGCTGTAAAACTGGGGCGTGTGAGAACCAAAGAAGTTCATGAGAGTAACTAACAAGGAAGTGAGATTTACAGATTTTTTTAACGAGTGAATTCCCGGTCAATAATTCAATGTCTTTGGTAATAAAAATGAAGGTTCTGGAAATTACAAGAATTTTGTGTCTATCACAATTAGGAAAATCGGAAGATTTCTCTAAAATTTCTTGTCATATCTGAAAATCTATAAAAACCAAAAGGACTGAAGAGACTCAAAGTGATTCTATATCTTTGGAGTGTTGATAGAAGAACGAGCTCTCTTAATTGATTCCTATTACTCTTTCTTATTGAGCCGTTTGCTCTTTTTTTATTCTTTGTATCCATCTAAGCTGGGTTTTTATTAACTGCTCTTTCTCGGAATATTTATAAGAGAAGTTGCCATTTTTCCTTGTCCCGCGAGGTAGATTTCTGGTACTTACGTATTAGACCGTCCAACTTTATAGCCAAATTTGAAGTCTTCGCCAATGATTTGTTAAACTGCAAATTATGGGAATCCGGCAATGGTGTAATCCGTTAATCTTTATCGCCAAATTTAAATTCATCGCCAATGAGTTACTAAATCGTTCGCGATCGTTGGCAAAGACGATCTTATACGTTAGTACTGGATTTCTTTCACTATACACACATCAAAAGATTTCTATCACAATATGAAGAAAAAAATAACTCAATGACTTTTTTTAAGTAAGATACAATCTATGTGTCCCGATTTTTAGTATGGTAAAAATTGTTTCTTTTGTTATTTTAAAGCTTAACAGGTGAAATATCTGTCATTAATTGCTATAAAAATAACATGAAGATTTTACTATTTCTTCTTTGTCAGTTATTCGATCTTGTGTTTAAACAAATTCTTTAAATTCAACAAATAAAAAAAACTACAACCCCAGTCAGTTATTTTCATGCCTACTTCAGCACTTTAATTTTTTTCCTGGCAATCTTTCAATTACCGCTAATGATGTTTGTTAGCGATCTAATGTCTTAATTTCATACAAAAGAACAATAAAAAAGGATAACTTCTTTATTTAAACTATAAGAATGTCACATGATGAAGCGATATTTGTTAATTTTAACATTTTCAGCAAGTTTATTTGCTTTGTTAATGAATTTGACATTTTTACAAATGAAAGAAAATTTAGAACTTTTGGAATTTTTATTTAGCATATGTAGATCTTAGTTGCAATTCTCACGATATAAAACATTAAATCAAATTTGTAGAAAGTAATTATTCTATTTGAAATACATACCCATAAAAATGATTTTCATAATAGAAAACTGAAGCTGTTATGTAATTGTAAAACAATTTCAAAATAACTATTTTGAAGTACATCGCAGTTATAAATGAAATACACTGTTATTTTTTGGCAATATAAAAGCTGCAGAAGATGACACAACTTAGAGAAATGCAGTGATATTATAGATAAAACATATTTTATAACGCATGTTAAAAAATAAAGTTAATTGTGCTTTTATTAATAATTTTTTATTCTACATTCAAAGCTGAGGGCTATACTTGCAATGCATTCTAATTATTAATTAAATGAATGAATTTTAGTTCTAAGACAAATAGTTGATACTTACATATTAGACCGTCGACGCCAACGGCTTAGTAACTCCTTGGCGAAGGATTCAAATTTGGCTATAAAGATCAATGGATTACACCATTGCCGGATTGCCATGATCGGCGGTTTAGCAACTCATTGCCGACGCCTTCCAATTTGGCGATATAAATCGACGGTCTAAGATGTAAGTAATAAATAGGTTTTTGGTTCTAAACTTTAAGAGACGATATCTCTATGCAATTAAAAGTTTTATGAGTTAAGTGTTTTTAACAGTGTCTTGTAACCTGCAATATCATATTCCATTTTGTATTGTATTATATTGTTTGTACATAATACTGTACTTTATTTTGGTGTTTAATGCATCATAACAAATAATGGTGACATGATTAGATTTCATAATATGGGAATAATATCTAATGCTATAACATTAATGTTAATACAATATTATATAATTGATAATAATGTAATAATATTAATATTATAAAATGTAATATTATTAATATTCTAACATTACTATTAATTTAATATCATATCATTAATAATAATATAATATCAATATTACAACATGAATTTTTCTCAAAATCTGAAAGATTGACACTGAATTTAGAATGAAGTATACTACTTTTATTATATAATGAAGCTATGTTTCGACATCAACATGATATTCATATAAATAAGGTCGACATTAAGTATATGAGAGGAAATTTTTATTCATCATTAAAGCTAATTAGTCTGACATTTTAGATTTCTTAGATATTTTTTAATTCAGTTTAATATTTCCCTCAATAATTTGCCATTATTAGCTTTATGAAAGTGGCAACACCTTTCATAAGATATAATAAACATGAATATTTTTTTTTGTTTACGACTATTATCGTCACAAAATTTTAAAATCCACCGATGACTTAATTCAAATTTAATTATCCTGTTTGATTGTCTTATACTATTAATTTTGTTTTTAATTTGTGAATTGAAATTACTTTTCTCAAAGAAACCATGCCATATAATGAAACATCTAATTATTCTGAATCCCGTCCTAGTGCCACTTCAGATCCAAAACAACAGCACGAAAAAAATAGTCCCCTAAAAGTTGGCGGAAATGAGACAAACAGAAGACCAGAATATATTTGCAAGAAGAATGTTGTATTGTCTGCCCCGAACACCAATGCAGTCCAGCAGGACAAAAATCGTGAACTTCGTCCAATTCATCAATGCAAAATACATTTGGAAAATATCCAAAGAACTGAAACAGAACCATCGGATAAAGACGGCGAGAAGAAAGATTCGAATCTTAAAGAACACAGTGATACTTCAAGCAGTAAGACAAGTGAGATAATTTGTTCTTGTGCATGTTGCATGACAGACAGCGAACAAATTGAAAATTCAGTAAAAGACTTGCAGAATCAAATTCAACAACTGACCGGAGAACTAAGCAATTACAAAACTGAGAATCAACTATTGAGAAAAGATATTAATAGAGCTAAAACCGTCGTGAAGCGAGAAATTGGGAGAAATGTGGAAAGTTTTGAAGAACTCGTCAAAAAGATGACAGAAGATAGCTGGATTGGTCAGCAAGAAAAGATAGTGTCTTTAAAAAAAGAACTGCGGGAACTGAAGGAAGAGCTCAAAGAAAAGGGATTAGAAGCTCCGTCACCTGTTAAAAGGCGGGAATCTGTTTCACCTGAACAGGTACCAAATGATAGAAAAGTTCATTGGCGATTAAAACTCGAACGAGAAAGTATTCTTCGTCAAACAGAACGGGAAAAACAAGATTTGATTGAAGACAGAGATAGATTAAAAGAAAAATGCGAAGTGATATTAAGCAGGTAATTCTTGCCACACTATAGAAAATAATGGTACATAAGTGCTGGTTGAAATCTGTATTAATATTCCTTATGAATTCTTCGCAATATGTTAAACCAAACATGCAAGCAGAATAGTCATCTTACAGTACTAGCACAAATTATTGTCTACCTTTTAAGTCAACTTCAATTTATATATTTTATTTTGACGATTTAGCATTGTTGGTCTCATTGAAGATGTGAAAAGGAGCACTAAAATAGAGTTCTAAGTACTTTTCCGTTAGCCGGACACAAACGAAAAATTGTCAAAGAAATTTTGCGGAATTCTACATTTTTGGTGATTTTTCACTTTAAAATCGTTGTAAGAAATTTGGAGGAATTCTACATTATTTGGCGATTTTTTGTTTGCACCAGGCTAACTGAAAGGTACCGATTTCAGTTTTAAACTTAACTTAAAAAACGAGTATTATTCGAGATTTCATTATATAGAAATAGGTATAATTCTAGTAGACGGTAACCCTTGATTTGGCGACTTTATACCGAGAAGCCGTGACGTCATTTCTGCCACGGACGCTCGTTGGCTGGTTGCCTAAACTATGGTTTCTGTTGAGTGGTTGAGTTTGGTTCAAATTTGGCGACATTAGTAAATGTGTTGTTTTTGCCTTGGCGACATTTTTTATAATACCTCCAAAGGGGTACTATATACTAGGATTTAACCTAGGAATTATTTGGCGTGCGTTGGTAAGAGGAAATTATTTACAATTGTATATGTTAAAAATGTTTTATTTTAAAGTCAAAAAGTAATTTCAAAACAAACGAAATATAGTTATATTTAATATTGAGTGTTTACAAATTTATCCACGAAGTGAATTGGTGATAATTTGAAACAGGGTACTTTTCGATTAGCCGGGTAGCAGCGAAAAATCACCAAATAATGTAGAATCCTGCCAAATATCTTTGGCGATTTTTCACTGACTCAACAGAAAAATACATGAAACGGTACTTATTAATTAATTTTGACAGAGCAAAACTCACCAAAAACGTACCAACTTATCAGCTTACTTCTAAGAAAAAACAAGGATTTGTTTTCGCTGTTTATAAAACGTTTACTTGAAGAAAATTGTATTTTCGCCAAAGAATAGCCAATCTTTCACCATTAATTAATAAGCACCTTCAAAACTTAAAATACTGCAATTTTGTTTAAACACTGAATATCAGCTGCGAAATATTTTTTAAAGGATATATAGGGAGAAATTGACCTAATCTGCCAAACGAAAGATAATGAGAGAAGAGTTTATGTAGTTCATAAAATACTACGGTAACGGTACTTACGAGTTAGACTGCCGATTTTTATCGCCAAATTTGAAGGCGTCACCAATGAGTTGCTAAATTGCCAATAATGGCAAAAAACCGCCATTATTACAAAAATTGTTTCAACCTTAACTGACCACCATTTTGTTGGTTTAATTGGCGTCGACGGTTTATCGCTAAATTTCTATCCATCGCCAATGCGTTACTAAACCATTGGCGACCGTTGGCGTCGACGGTCTAATACGAAAGTACCAAGTAGTTAAGCTAATAACAATGAAAAAATTTAATTTTTTTAAGTTTGACCTAAAACAATTTTTTAAGTTTTGACATAAAAAGTACCTTTTTTTGAAATAGTAAGGGAGATTACACCGTTTTTATTAAAATGCTTAGATTTGAAGCTCAAATCCTACTGAAATGCAAAATGGAATTGTCGCCAAAATCTCTAATGGCGATTAGCGTAATTACTGTTCTAGTTATAACAATGTCACATTGGACAAAAACTGATCCTTTTCATAAGATTTCGATTAAGCTCAATACATCGATGTTTTAGATCAGGAAAAATTTAGTCTTCCGTTTACAAAAAATACATCACAGACATCGAAAGTCTTCAAAATAAACATTCGTCGGATAAACCGCGAATGGAAGGATGATAAATAAATCAATCGTTTAGGGATTGATATTTTAAGGATTATTAAATAGATGTATTTATTTAACAGGCTTTATTAATATTATCGGGGAAAATAAAATGAAAGTATAAGATTCAATAGCAAATGAATGAAACAACTTTGCTGGCAAAGTTATAGTTAACTTTATATTATTAACTACTATTATTTTGGAAGTTGTATTCTAAGCGGAATCGCGGAGTTTGTTTTTCTAAGAAAACCTTCTTTTTCTTTATTAGAATGCTTTTTATAACTAAACAATATTAAAATAAGTCCAAATTTTCTTTCATTTCTATAATTTTATATTTATAACATTTAGGGACTTCGATGATCCTTGATCAGAATCTCGGTTGCAAAACTGGACTATTTGAAACGAAAAGATATAAAAAAATATATAATTTCTTCTTTTAAAAGTCTTTTAAGCTTGAAAAACTATAACTAATTATTATACCAATATAACTATTTATCATACCAAAATAGAAAATTCCAAAAGACATGAAAAAGAAAGTTAATAAAATGCAATAAAGTAGATCAGTCTTACTGTAAATGTATTCAAAATTTCTGCTTCAAAAACGTATCAATAAGTATCTAAAAATTTGATCCTCCGAGTGTAATTAAATTAGATACTTTTACGTTAGTCGGGCGCCAGCGAAAAATTGCCAAAGAAATTAGGCGCTATTCTACATTATTGACGGTTTTTTGCTTTAAAATCACTATAAGAAATATGGCGAAATTCTACATTATTTGGCGATTTTTCCATGAAGCCCGGCTAAAGGAAAAGTACCTTATAAGTCTAATTTCACACTGAGCGTGGTTTATCATATTCCACTTCCGTATGATTCGATTATATTATAAAGATCTATTATTAAATTTGCTTTTATTGATAAAAAATTCAATCTAATAATTCGTCTGACTGTATCATAAATAGTGGGTACTTACGTATTATACCTTCCAACTTTATCGCCAAATTTAAAGTAATCGTCAATGAGTTGCTACACTCCCAATTATGGCAATCTGGCAATGATGTAATCCGTTGATCTTTATCGCCAAATTTAACCCTGTCGCCAAAAAGTTACTAAACCATTGGCGATCATTGACGAAGACGGTATAATACGGAAACACCAAATGGTGTTAGTATATGAGGCTTGGAAAAGCAATTTTAACTTGAGAATTTATCTAGATAACAGAAATATTAAAACGATAAAAAAAAAATCTTCCTTTTCTATTCTAAGAAGTTCTCGTTAAGTCCTGTTTTAAGAAGTTTTTAGGAATAAGATTGGGAAATATTGTTTCTTAAAGTTAAATAATTTATCTCACAATTTTACGCCCTCTGATAAAGGCTCTCAAAGCTTTTGCCCTCTCTTCCTTACCCTAGTTAGGTTGTTATATTTAGCATATTATCATCGAGATTTGGTAGATTTTTGCTCTAAGAGCCACTAATGAAACAATATTTAATGCACAAATAAAAAAATTAAGCTAATCGCTAAGGAATGGAATTTTTTTTTGTATATCATGATAAAATATTATATTCAAAATAAATTTGTAATATCATAATAAGTTTTCTTTATATTAATATTTCTTTTATTATATTATTTGTGTTAGGGGACTAATAAGCAATTTTTTCTTGTATGACCGATTTAATTCATCTATATTATTAAATTTACGAATGTTGCCATTCTTTACGCAGAAATAAAGAACTGGAACAGCAAATTGGCTCCATTCGCCAAGAAATTAAAGAAGCAAGAAAAGGATCAAACGGCAATTTTATTTCCCTTCTGCAAGAAATAGAAAAGAAAGCGAAATTGTGCTTAGAAGAGAAATCCCGACTGAGACGATCTGTTGAAGAAGAAGAAACAAAAGAAAAACAACTACTGAAAAAAATAGAAGAACTAAACACTGAGATCAAATCCCAAAAGAATACATTAGAAAATGCTAAGGAAGTTCTGTCTAGAAAGAAGTCCGATGAAAATTCTCTTGTTTCTTCGGTTACTATGTTTGAATCAGAGGTTTCATCTGGATTCAGAGATATTGATAGAAACTTAGATGAAGTAAACGCAGAACAGAAAAAGAATAATGAGCGTTTAAATTCGTTAATTGACTATCTATTTATGTTTGAAGAATTGTTTATTCAGCAGAGACAAAAAAGTCCTTCGTCTAGATGCTCAGAGGATGGAATCAGTAGTAGAACTTCTATTTCTACTGACACATTAAATGCCGTGGAAGTTCAAATTAAAGGAACGAATTCAGTAGAGGAATCGACTCCAACTACAACAGCAAAACAGATCATGCAGGTGAAACGGGAATCGGTCGTTGAAAACGCACAAGTGGTTATTCAAGATACTAAACAAAAATTAGAAAAAACTCTTGCAAATGATGATCACCATAATTCTACAGAAGAATCAAGAAGTTTGAAAGATGAATGTAATAGATTTGTTAAATTACTCAAAGATGAAGAGAACGAAAATCTAAAGAAATCGGAACGTATTTACGATCAGCTTAATAGCATTAAAAAGGAAACCGAAGAATTGTTGAAAAATAATTCTCAACTTTGGAGGATAGCAGCACAAATTAAAATAATGCTGTATAAGAATAAGAAACTACGAAAACTGGTTAAGGACTATGCAAATGCCTTAGAAGTTGAGCAACATGGTTTTTGTCATGAAACATGGGACGACCTTATCAGGAAAGCAGAAACGATTTATAATATCTTAGGAAAGGAAAGCAAATTTTTGAAAACATTAATAACGAAAGTAGCTGAAAGCAAAGCTTATGATTTTGATGTATACACTTTTGCTTGCAAAGGTAAAGAAATTTTCATGTATAAAGTGCCAATGGAAAATAAATTCTGAGATATATATACAATGGTAAGACAATAACTCTTTATTTCAAACTTAAAATCAAGAGTTATTTCTGAATATAACTTTTTACTCATAAAATGATGTGACTGCTAAGAAAATAGTGCTACAGATAATATGGAGAGCAAGCCTAGTCATAAACAGACTCATAAATATAAAAAATAATTTGAAAGGCGTAACCTTAGCTTAAGCTATGCTTATAAAGACATTGAACTACAATGTTTTCTTTCCTTTTTTTCAAAGAACTATGAGAAATGGTGTTTAACATCTGGATTCTGTTTTTAGTATTAATAATGTGCAAAGTGAAAATGTATCAATAAATATTAGCAAATAAAAATAATGGCAATCTTCTTCTAATCGTGAAAGAAACTCAGAATAGTAGAGTTTAAGTTCCTAAAATTTTTATAGAATATATAATTTTAACATAAAATCCATCTGTTTTTTATATGTTTCTGATTGTATAACAAAGAAATTTTTTTATTTTAAAGATTAACAGCTATTATATTACATTGGCTATAGAATATGTATAATATGTCATATAATTCCATTGGAATCGTATGACAAGACAATTATCCTTTAATTCCCTATGACCAACACTTAATTAATTGTTGTTTTGAGTGATTTAATTAACAAACAATAATTTATCACATTTGTCACATTTATCAAAATTTTGATCATTTCTCATCATAGGTCTATTCGCCAAATTCGTTATTGATTTAAATAAAAAAAATATTTTAGAAGAAAATAAGGTTTGTTTTGTCAAAACACACACACATAGAAAATACATAGTTTTGTCAAAACACGCACATAGAAAATACACAGTTTTGTCAAAACATGCACATAGAAAACACCTAGTTTAGTTAAAACACACACACACACACATTGTCCGCATATGCTACAACGTTACATAGTTATATAGACATTGTCCGTATGTCCGTATAACTATGGACCAAAATTGTTCATTGGAGAGATATGTATAATATTTTGATCACCCAATGGCATTAAATAATTTATTTTTTAAATTTCTGTATACGAAGTAAATTTAAGACAAAATATTGCAATTGCCAATATAAAGATTTTTACAGAAGATTTATATTTGCATTCAGAAGCGTGTGTTAGCGAAAGTTTTATCTGAGAAATTTGACTTCTAATTTCAAAATTTGAAGAAGGGCATTTATCATATTTACTCATATGTTTTTAACACTTGTATAGCTCTTCACTTGTGCGAGAATAAGAAATGAAATTTGTGAGAAAGTACAATAATTTTGGAGTACATTTTATCATTGATGTTCCAGTGAGGAAGAAACCTTAAAGATCTAGGAGGAGCTTCAGATCTTCTTATTGATTACCTTTGATCGCTGGCAAGTTTGATTTTAACTTTAGTTGTATTTAACTTCAAATACATCTATTAAGCAGGATTTGATATTGATGATTCCCTAAGGGAAGTATTTTTAAATATCAAATAACAACAAACACTAAAGTCATGTTGTTTTAATAGTTTTACTTTTGTTTATTGCTTACAGGAACTTTCTAAATGGAATAAAGTTCCATGACATCATTCTGCCTTTAAGAATGAGATTGTTTGGATTTTTTGCGGTACTATAATAGCTTTTTTTTGTAATATTAATTGCCCAGATAGAAAACAGTATCCTTTTACTTTAGCTTTCAACAATAAAGAAAATTACAAGAGTGAACATTTGGCATAATGATATAGTTAAAAACTATGCAAATTATTTTCAGCTTGTAAAATTTAGAAAAGTGCATGGTATCTAAGTTGATGTTGTTATAAAGTGACATGATTAATGCTATTATCTAAATTTTAAAACAATGTTAAAATTATTTTTGCGAAATAATATTTTTTGAAAATATCACAGGTAACACCAAAATCCAGGTTAATTTTTAATTACCGAAAAATCTCTGAAATTTGTTAAGAAAATCACTAAAAATATACATTTTTATCCACCAAAGTATAATTGTACCAAATTTGGCAGCTTTCTTTAGAATAAACAGTTGATTTTGTGCAGCTCAAATGCACGTGCACAAATATTCGCCTTTAAACAGCATGTCTATACGAGTTTATAGACATGCTATTTTCTATTGGAATAGGCAAAAAGAAAATATCATGAAATATTACTTTTTCTCAAAGTCATTGCACTAAAAAAACACAAAAAATAGAGGATAGCGGTGCTTTAAATGATAAATAAATCTACGAATTCTTATTTAAGCTCATCTTTTAAACAGATTGTAGACAGTGACAATAATATATTGCTCTGTTGTCAAAAATATTCTTGGCTGACTGATAAAAATTTCAGAAATACATATATACGAATTCTTTCAGCAGAGCAGAAGCATGAACCCATATCTATTTTCGTGCTGCTAATTGGATTTTTCTTTAGTTAGCAGTGAGGTAGAATTAGATTCAAGAGTTGGATCTAAAAAAAGGGGAAACTTCATTATTCAAGCGTCCAAGTTGATGGAAATGAAAGAAAGAAAAAAAAAAGAGATAAAACTAAAATTGGACTCGGTCGTCTCCAAGTGCGTTAGGTTGGGGATGTCAAGCGAAAAGGCGGGTGGGTCTTGTTGGGTAGGGGTATTACCAGCAACACATTTCAACACCTTCAGCGTTCACTACACTCAAACTTGAGGCTGAAAGGTAACAAGGAGTTAAAAAAAAACTTTTTCAAGAAGATAAATTACGTTTTCTTCGCTCTTGTTTTTCCTAGTCGAAGATTGTGAGTAAGCATGAATTAATCAAGAACGATGTTGCAAAATTTTTCACTGGAGTTTTTATAAATATTTATATTCCAGTGGAACATGTGCTGATAGCTTTATGGTTTCCATCTTTTCCTCTAAGAGGGAGGTATTAGTTTGTGTTGTCAGAATAAGGGGAGGGTATTTTGAGACTGTACATATTTCATCAGTTTATTTGATTTTGGTTATTATACAAGAAACCTCAGATAGTTGTCCATGGACTCAGCGGTTTGCTTCACCTCCCAGAGGTGTTTATTTCTAATCGGCGTCTGAAAGACGAAAATATTTATGTCAGTTGACGAAATAAGTGACGATTCTTTTGATGCTGCAGTTTTTTGACATCGGTTTATTTGATCTTCTGTTTTATAATTAAACCTTCAGGAATTGTTGTCAGCGGAATGCAATAAATTCACTGTATTTGCAAAGAGAAAGCAAACAAAAAAAAAAGAATGAAGTATCCGTTTTGATGTCAAGGTAGATTGAAGTTCATAATAATGTTTTCATTGGCTTATTTCGCCGTTAATTCAACAAAAGAAACTGTTAATTTAACAAAAGAAATTGTGTTTTGTAGACACTAATGGCAAACTGAGGAAATTACCAATGAATTAAACCCGTTTTAATTCAGAATTTATAATAAAATTTTTTTCTATTTTATAGAATCAATGAAAAACAAAACTTAAGTCTACAAAAGAAGTCGTTTTATATTTATACCCGCTTTGGACTACAGTTGTAAGGTCTCGTTCTCTTGATGGGATCGCTCCAAGCATATGTCCAAAAAAAAGGAAGAGTAACTTACGATTTCATTCCTAATCTAGAATTAAAAATAAGAAGATACCATCCACTGGTAATTCAAATTATATCAGGACATGGGATATTCGCTGCATATTTCCAAAGATTTGGTAGAATGTAGAAAAATAAATGCATCTGTGGAGGAATCGGCGCTGTTTACCATTATTTAAAGGAATGCACAGAAATCTCCGAACATTGAAAACATCTGCAAGTTGAAAAGGATGACTTGAGTTCAGTACTGCTGGCACCAAGTAATCTTAGGACTCTGAAGGGCATGATGTCGAAAATTGTCAGTTTTTTGCCAACTATTTGAAAGTTTGTAGAGGAGGTGGTGGTCAGTATTTGACCACTTTGGGGTCAGTTATCTTGAAGAGAATAGCAGTTTGACAGATTCGGTCAATGTAAGGATGGACATTGCTACAGTTCACTGTCGGCCACAACAAATCCTGTCGATACTGCTACTTCACTGGTGGCGGGATGGTCAACTGTACATGAGAAGGGATCTCTCCAAGTTTGAAAGTTGATCCCACTTAAGATTTGCCACGTATATGGCCCTAACGCTTCTTAAATATGTTGTTGTGGGGATAAAATAACCTTCCAATGACATGATGACTGGTTCTCTTCATCTGACCGAAAATAGCTTTTAGATTGCTTCAAATCGGTAGTTAATATAAGTGAACACGACTTTACGACTTTAAGGTAACAAAATTAATGTAAAGGTCGAGTAATCAGAGATGAGCTCTTGGAAATGAGCTGGATAAGGGTTCTTGTTAATTTTATTCTAATCATTTCTAAAAGAGTATTATTTTTTATATCAGATAGTAGTAATTTGACCCATAATTTCCTTTATGAAAGAGCTGGACAGGATAATAGATCACAGTTTCTTTAACTTTGAATGGAAATTTAATGAATAATAGAATTATTCCTTTACATCGTCTGACAAAAGAATATATTCGAATACTTATTTAAAGCACTTATTATTAAACACATTTTCAAAGCAGTTTCAAAATTTTTATCTTACAAACTGGATGTTTGTTCTTCAACACAATAATGACATTCACAGACACAGAAAACGTAAGGACCCCCAGTAAAGAGAATCATATTCTACGAACCCTCAGTAGGTCTACATGTAAGGCAATTATTATATAGATAGTCATAGAATACTGATGCAATTGCTGAGAATTAGAATATCAAGTGAAACGCCTAATTCTAGTAATGACGCAATACATAGAGAAAAGTATGCTTCGAATTTTATATAAAATATGGAACAATAAATGAATGCAAAATATTTCATAACCCAAATACAGAAATCCCTAAAAAGAATTTAGGGATTTAAAAAGTATTTTTATAAAAAAAAATACTTTTTTTTTACTCTCCACGAAAAGTAGGCCTTTAATTTCAAAATTTAATTGGCCTGGTTGGTAGAGCGTTGGACTCTTACTCCTTAGATTACGGGTTCGAAGCTCACCGGCCAAAAGATGCCCCAAGTGTGTGGCGAGTGGCGCTCGTTAAATCTGTTCGTGCTCGCAAAGATTTCCGTATCGATAGTAATATCACTGAGAGTACTGGGTCAGAGGTGATCGCTCTCTGTTCCAGGTCTAAGTTACGATCTGAGATGTATGAATGAAAATGCATGAATGAAGTCCACCTCCTAAAAAGGGTTGTGACGTGTGAGTAGCTAAGTCGTCCTCTTGGCCCTAGATGGCGCTACTTGTGGAACAAACAGACGCATTTCTTAGGCTTAAAATCTGTTGATCGTATCCACGGCAAGTGCCATTAGTCACAATACAGCAAAAACAACAGTTGATATAGCGATTTATGTACGCGTATTATTTAAGCATATCCAACAACATGATAGTTGATTATGAAATGGAAGAATAGCAATCTAAATCATTTATCATAAATTGCATACTTCCGAATAGTCTTAAAATATTGTTTGGTTTTATTTAAAGATCCTTATACAATGTTTAATTACACAAAAAAGTTGAAAAACACTACGGCATATCTATAAATTAGAAATTATAAACAGAATTTCCATTCCTAGGCTTTTAACATAGAAAAATAAACACAATTAAATATTTGAGATAAGATCCTTTCACAAATTTGATGCGAAGATTTCATAAAAATGTTTACCAAACAAATGAGAAAAAAAACCCATTCAGTATATATTTCAAATAATATTTTTAGTAAAATTAATCCTAACAATAACATCTATAATTTATCATTTTTCTCAATATTTTACCTATTTTATTTAATTTTGTTTCATGCTTTATAATGATTACTATAAATACTTACTTTTGAATCTTTTTAATGTTAAAAGCAAATCTAGGGTCATGAAAGCATTTTTTTAAAGTTTACAAATGCCTTTTAATGTAAATTTTTCAAAAAACAAAGATTTAAAACCCATTACAAAAGCATTTTCAAACTAATGGTTAACACTGGTCCTTCATTGACTTGACAAATAGTAGCTGCCTCGAAAAAAATATGAATAAATAACCATGGAAGTCAACCAGGGATTTGGATCCGTCCCATTGGCAATGATTTGCGCAGCTCGAAGTGTCAGTGTCGAGCGTGACGATGATGCACGATTCCCAAATCTCTTTCAATGTTTCCTTTCTTAAAGATCCAAGACAGCTCGGACGAATTTAGCTGAAAATAAATCCCCGAGTTCACAGACGGCGTGGAGAATAGCTGGGCTCATTGTTTGTTTTTAGAAACATGCCAGTGATAGGTATATTGCATGCAGAATGGGAACACAGAAACCGGCTATGAGCTTTATATGAACACTGATTTTACATTCAAGTAAATAATATGGATTCATTAAAAGAAATTGCCTTTAGCAAGCTAGAAGAAAAAAAGTAGATTTATTATTATCTAAGATAATATTTTTAAATCCTTATCAATAGTTAGGCAAAAATATTGAAATAATCATAAATAATCTTTATTAATATAGAATAATTCATTCTTTATTGCACAATAAATATTTAAGAAAATGATTATTTTTGCAAATAAATATATAAATAATTAATTATAATAAAATAAAATAAGTATAATCGAAAACAAAAAAACTAAAGCATGTAGCTTTTTCTAAAGCTGGTATTTTTTGAATATGCTTCCAGTAAATATTTCTGATTCTTTACTTTTGTTTAATGGGTTTTCTTCAAGACAGGCACATTCAGTGATTGTCTGTCTATGAACATAATAACTAAAAAAAAGCTTTGAATTAGATGAATAAAATTTGATGTACAGTTTTCTCCTGAAATATATAAATTTTTGTTAAATATTTAGCAAATCCATTCTAAGTATTTCTATTTGTCCAACTCTTATGTGAGAACTCACAGAATTGGGGCATTCTTCTCTCTACTCTGAGACATTCCAAAGCCTTGACTAAAGTCCAAAATTTTTATGCAGGGTAATTGAATGAAATGTTTATTAAAAATTAGTAATTTTTGGTAGGATCATTGAGTTATTGAATTCACATACTGAAAGAAAAAAAAACAGACATAATCCTAAAGGTGTGTTTTTCGGATCCAGGGATATCTAAAACACGGAAAATCACAAGGTTGATTTTCCGTGTTTACTATTTAGTTACTATAATCTTTAGATCGTTTAAGGATAAAGTGGCCACATTGGCCATTCTACCTCGCCTAATTGAAGGTTTTGGGATTAAATCTCACTAACGAGACCGCCATGACTGCATCGGTGGGAACTAAAGCTGAATCCTAAGGGCCATAACCAGCCACGATTCAACCTTTCCAGTGAGAATCAAATTCCATCACCAATAAGAGATAGCCTACTCCCACCATTTCTGTGCCCACCGACACCCCTTACCTGAAGCTTTTAATTATCATTTAAGAGATCCCCCGATGGCTGTTGTTTTAAAATAAAAATGAATGATAAAATTCCATCGTTATGAATAGGATAGAAGTCAGATTATATAAAAGGTTTCTAAATAAAGAGTTAAACATGATATCAAGTTATAAAAAAGATGATGAAATAGTGGTAAGGGGAAGCATATGCGGTGTTATTACAATGCACTTCGAAATATACACTATCTGGCCAAAAGTATCCAGACACTCAGTGGTATGGACTTAGAGCATATAGATGCACTTATTAATATGATGCTAATATGGCCCTCTTTTTGCATCAATGATAACCTGCATACGTCTGGAGATACTTTCCACCAGTTTTTGATAGGTGGATATAGGAATTGACTTCCAGGTGTCCATCGGATCTGAAGTGAGTGCTTGCAGTGAGGAAGACCGATTAGGATGGTTATGTAATCTGCACTGTAATTCATCCCATAAGTGTTCTATAGGATTGAGATCGGGTCTCTGAGGAGGCCAGTCCAGTTCTTGAATACCCATTTCATCAAACCTCGTCTGTGCAAGCCTCGATGTGTGAATGGAACTGTTATCTTGATGGAAGAGAAATAAACCTTCCCCAAAATATAGCCATGGAGTTGGGAGTGCAGCATTGTCCAGAATGTTTTAATACATCTCAGAGTTCATGTTTCCAACCACAGGAACTAACGGACCCAGGCCAATCCACGATAAATATCCCCACATCATTATGCATCCACCATCAAAAGGATCAGTTGGAAGATTGCAATCCCTAAAGAAATATTTGCTCGGCATTCGCCAGACCCAGACGCGTCCATCCGACTGCCAGAATGTAGAACGAGATTCATCACTTCAAAGAACAGTTTTCCACTTGTCCACAGTCCAATGACAGTGAGCTCTGCACCATTGCAAAAGATGCTTACCATTCTGTGGAGTGATATTCGGCTTGTGCGCGGCTGCACTAAAATGTAAACCCTAGTTTGCTTGTTTTAATTCTCGACGAGTAGTCCTGCTGCTAACACTAACGCTTGATGAGCTTGGGAACTCCTGAGAAATTTTCGCCAACGAGGACTTGCGATTTTGTTTTACTGTCCTTTTCAGAGTTCTGTGGCTGCTTTCAACAAATTTTTCCGGCCTGCCAGTTCGTTTTTCTGCAGTTTTACTACTTCAACGTTTCCACTTCACAATTAAATTATTCACAGTAGATTTAGACTTCTGTGGAATATCCACAATTTCATGAAATGATTTCCCACAAAGGTGGCATCCCACTATACTGCCACGATGAAACTCAATAACATCCTTTGATTTACTCATTGCCTCAAAAATGGATAACCACTACTAATATTTTTATAGCTTTCGATTTCGCATGAAATTGCATCAATTGCCAGAACCTCTTTTTCAAAGGGTGTCCGGATACTTTTGGCCAGAGAGTATATATACTTCAAGAATGTATTTTAAAATATTCGGTTTTTCATCGAAGCAACAAATTTTCATATTGTTTATGCGTTTAATAACAGTGCGAAGAATTTAATAACTAATTCCTCTGGAAAGAGATAAAAGTCTTTAAACTCTTTATAATTAATCTCTATATAAGCGGATTCGTGGTACTTAACCCTGTTTCAGAAATTCTTAAAATATATATTTCAAAAATAGATAATTTTTGCTGAAGAATTATCTATTCTTAGTAAAAAATAAAGCTTCAGCTAAATTTGTAAATGTCAAGGGAAACAAAGTTGTAAAATTTCAAAACAAGTGGCTGAATCGGCGAAAAAGTCTATAAAATAAAACAGGAGGAAGATGTAAGAAAAATACAAGGAGATGTGAAATTTTTCAATATAATTGTATTGCTCTAATGTAATATAATCAAATATTAAAAGTATAAAAGATAGTAATACCACTATTTTTTAACTCAGTTATTTACGTAACATTTTATAAAAAATAATAACAATTTCTAAGATGCATTTATGAATGTCAACTTCAGACCTAAAAGTGTCTGAACCACAGGATCTATA
>JAOUZG010036900.1:8283460-8301632 GCA_026289955.1 Argiope argentata | reverse complement strand
TGTGTGTGTGTGTGTGTGTGTGTGTGTGTGTGTGTGTGTGTGTGTGTATAATAATATTTTAAACTCTAATTTTAAATGTAACTAATTTTTAAAATTTTGCCTAAATTTAGCTCATAGTAACTTCCTTCTAAAATGTTATTTTCTGATCCATTAATAAATCAAAAAAAGTATTATAAAGGTAATGCGCAATTGAGTCCACGTGCCAAATGGATGGATAAGAAATCTCTGGTGTAAATATTCTTTTAGAGCATTCCTTCGATGACTAATAATTTACTTATATAAAACAAATTCCTTTAAGATCCTGCTTTCCCCTTATTTAAAAGTCAACATAAGGTCAAAAGTATTCCTTTCAGATATCTACACGTGTGGGATTTATGAGGATATCATAGTATACAATTCGGGAAAGAAATGTTTTGTTCTCTTTTTAACTCTCCTTGTCTTTTTGTGCTGTGCTACTAAATAAAGCGAAATTAAAGAGACAATATGAGTTTATTTGATGATTTTCGGCTAAGACTCTCCAAACTGCTTTCCAATATATATATATATATATATATATATATATATACATGAAGAAAGAAACAATTTTATAAGAGATACATTACGAATTCTCATTTAATTATTAAATTAAAAAGATACACAAATACACGAATGTATTTAGAGAACGCATTTGCTGCTATTCTTAAAAACATAGTGGAGCATAGATGAATCAAAAACAGAAGTAAAAATTAGAAATCAAAAAATCAAAAAAAATCCATTCTGGGGACTTTCTCAAGGGTCACCATCAGGCAGGGTGTCGGTAGATTTTAAACATCAAATATATATTTGAAGTTTAAAATCTACTGACTGCGGGTATGTTCTTGTATTCTTATTTTTCTTTTGGTAATATTTGTTTATTTATTATTGTGTATAGTTTTTGTTTTACTTATTTCTTCCTTCTAGAATTTTAATATTGTGAGTCTTGTTTATAATTATCGTTTTTTATAATTGTCATTTGTTTTTATACTATTAAAATATGATGCATCTCTTATTCTTTGGGACGGGGATTTTTTCTGGTCACAGAAGGGTTAATTTTAAGACAATAGTCTAACCTTTACAGAAGAAAATGCCATCTTTATTGAAATCCCTGCCTGATGGGGACTCTTGAGAAAGTCGTCAGGCTGGATTTCTTTTTTTGATTTCTTTAAGTTCTCTCCTATTTTCACTATCGTATTTTATTGTTTCTTATTTTTACTTATGTTTTTGATTCATCTATCTATCTATCTAAATTTTTAAAAATTAAAAATTAGAATTCTGAGCAAACTGTCAGACTGAATACCAATTAAGGATGCTTTTATAGACTTTTTAATGTCCAATACCCATGCCCATAATTGGTTGTATAAAATATAAGTTCAATTATTTGAACAATGTTTTATAAATGGTATTGTCTTGCTGGAAGTGTACGAAAAATTAGATAGGATATAAATTTACTTCATGAAATATCGTCTCTATTATACGTCATATTTCCTCAAAAAAATAATTCTAGTAATCATCTAATATTTTAAAGGTCTGAAACTATAAATTACAATATCTGTAACCTCAAGCCGACCCTTCATTTTGTCATCATCAGAGCGAAAAAGCAATGATCTGCCCGACCGAAGAGTAATGGCCAGACGGCAGCGGAGGATCCATCCCGGTTATTGGGAGAGCAAGACGAGCCCGCCACGGTCAGAGAGAGAGACAAATCCCATAAATCTTGGAACAACAGTCAGAGGAGAGCGGAATTAGCGAGATGGTTTGGTGCACTCGCAATCTCTTTTGCTCGTCCCGGGCACTAATTGACATCTTGATGGGTGAGTCGCTAACGAGGGGAGAGGAGAGAAAGGAAAAAGTTCTCTTGGACAGCGAGTCTCATTGGGTTACTGCGTCGGGGAAATTGTCACGAATGCGCTGTGTCTCTCGCAGGATGGAATGCTGTTGCTTTCTTTCTCTCTCTTTTTTTCTTTTTCTTTATCTTTTCTAGTTTGTTCTTAGTTTGGAGGTGAAAGATTCGGACGGTAGATGATAATAAGATTTTAAAAGCTGATTTGATAGATTAGTCCAAGATAAATAAAAGATAAATGATTACTTTCAAGCAATTTATCCATTTACTATAGACTACTTTTATTCTTGTCAAAAACAGAAAGGTAGTTGCGAAATGTTTTCATCTAGTACACATTTATTTTAAAAATTTCTGAATATAATTGTTAACATAACAGTTCCAAGGTTTAATTTGTTGTTGTTCTGTGGAACCACTTGTGTGTAAAAGTATTTTGTAAATTTCGTAATATTTTGTTAACATGAATTAAAATATTGTTGTTACTAAGAGCAATTTCCATGGGCATTGATAGATTAGTCCTAGATAAATAAAAGATAAATGATTACTTTCAAGCAATTTATCCATTACTATAGACTATTTTTATTCTTGTCAGAAACCAGAAAGGTAGTTGCGAAATGTTTTCATCTAGTACACATTTACTTTAAAAATTTCTTGAACATAATTGTTAACATAACAGCTCCAAGCTTTTTTTGTTTTGTTGTTGTTCTGTGGGTGCACGTGTGTAAAAGTATTTTGTATATTTCGTTAATATGAATTAAAGTATTGTTCTAATAATAAATTTGCAGTTGTTGTTACTAATGGCACTTGCCATGGACAAGCCTCCAGCTGATACAGCAGCAGATTTAAGCTGAAAAGATTGTCTCTTTTTTTGAAGCAGCACCATCTAGGGCCAAGAGTACGACTTAGCTACACACTCACCACATTTGCCTGCAAAACCCCTTTTTACAGGGTTACACAGTCAGCATCTCACAGATAGCTCACAGAAGAACAACCATGCCCGAACCCAGGACTCCCAGAACACGAGTAAGACTCGCTACCTGTGTGCCAGAAACCGGCATTAAAATATTGTTCTGGTAATAAGTTTAGTTTAGTTATATTAACGTCCCTTTGTGAAGCAAAACTAAGATTATTTTTGGGATGGGCTTCGTAATTTTGAACCGTGGTTAGATGACAAGAACGACACCAGCGAGGGGACATTTGGGCTAGACTGCAACACAGTACCTTACACGACGGTTCTTTGGTGGAATCGAGCCTCTAACCCGAAACACTACGACTTTCGAGCTGGACCTTACCACCAGACCACCACGACCGATTCTAAAAACAAATATACTAATAAAAAATACAAAGTAGAGTATAAAAATACTGTACACTTCCTAGTATCCGTCCAATTGTGATGAAAGGACTGGCCGGATGACAAGAAAGCCGGATAGGCCTGAATTCGGTTATTTCCTCACAAATACCAGAAGACAAAGTTTTTATAGCAAAATTCCTGTTATAATATGTATTTTTTTACTTCTAATTGAATTTTGTACCCACCGTTTTTCTTAAGTCACGTAAAATGTGAACACAGCCGGTGAATCATTGAAGCATTTGCTAGTAACGTGTCCAGTTAAAACAAAAAGACCTCTTCTGGTAGTTTATATTATAAATTTATATACACTACACATTTCAAGAATTTCTTTGGGGAAAAGTAAGTTAAAGAATAAGATCTGTTCACATTTTTGTATAATTTCTGTAATGACTTACTTAAATAGAGGAAACATAAACAAAACATTGACGTAAATTGTTAGCCAGATTCTTAAAAGAATTGGCTCAAACTGATTTTATTTTTTACCGCCAAATGATTACACGAGTATGAAAAGGTAACCTGAAATGAGAGTCAAAACTTAACGGTTTTTAAGTTTTGAAAAAGTCTTCAATAGTTGACTTAATAAACCGCCTTGATAGACACCTTTCTCTCCTGATTTAATTATGATAAAAGAAAACTAAGGAGTCCGTAGGGAGATTCTCAGGAGTATACTCTTCCTTAATTTTAAAAAGAAAGACTTTATTACCATGCCAGAACACGATGTTCTTTTCGGGATGAAGTTTCTGGCTTCAACAAAATTTCATAATCGAAAAATAAAAACTTTATTATCTGCGCGAGCATCTCAAAAAATAGCTTTTAATAAAATGTTGCCATTGCCTTTATAAATCTCCGATTTAAAAAAAAGTTTATGACTACAGCAAATAAAACCTAGAAAAATGTCCTTTTGAGCAAATGATTATATGAAATGAAATAAATAGAAAAAGTGATATTTTTTTAAAACAATAATTGCGAGACAAAGTTTTTTTTGGATAACTTGCAATAATAAAGTGACTCATTCAATAAAACAATTAAAATGAATAAAAATATAATTTAACTTGCACGAGCACGTGGCGCTTGGCTTATCAAAAAATGATGTTCTGAGATGATACCTTGAAATTTGCAAAGCGGATTTCATTTTAATCTTTTTTTATTAATTAATTAATAAAATGCAAAAAAAAATGCTTGCTTTTTTTTAGGAAAATGCAAAATAAGAAAAAAAGAAAAAAATGGGATTTTTGTCTTTTACTGTCCTCCCACGATAGAGTTAATACTTTTGAAACTTTACAATAACAGCTTCAAATTCCTTTTAATAACTATTTTCTTTAAAAAAAAAAACATGTTGAGAAAATGAGTTTGCACTGACAAATGGTCAAAAACTTCATTTGGTGTCTTAATACAAGTTTAACAGTCTCTGAATATTGTTATCGAATACTTATCCCAAGCGGAACCAATGATGTTCCTAAAAAAGATATTAGATTCTGGTCACGTGGCTGTTCATTTAACGGTTCTACTTCACTTAATGATATATTTATTGTCTTTATAGAGTCTTCTTCAAAAGGATTCCTGATTGATTAGTTTCTGCCCTCAATTTTCGGGAAGCAGTTAAAAAAAATAAAAATATACACAGTTATTCTGTGGCAGATAGCTCGAAGTCGCTGCTCTAATACATATCTCGTTCGCATATATATATATATATGTATAAAGTTTCTCAAATAATGTAATAAAAGTAATGTAAATAAAGTTTCTTCAAATGTTAATTCATTAATTTTTTACTAATTAATTAAAAACTATTTTTCCAGCCAAAAATCTTCATTTCCCCACCGCCAAATGAATAAGTTTATTTTTCAAAGCTAATGAGATTGGGCGTAACATGCTTTCAACCGATTATTTCAAATGATTCTGTTTATTTCCTTAAAGTTTGATGCATTTGAAATTAAACATTGTTAATTAATCAATTTTTCGGATGCATTTTTCGGTACTTTTGAATTAAAATAAAAAGATAATAAAGGAAATTAAGAATTTTGAATTCATATTGCATTGCCTGAACTGGACTACAAAATTCAAGCGTTTGCTTTCCCTCAATTGGCGTTGAAAATTCACGCATGCGCTATGTGTTAAGGTTTATTTTTAACGGATGCCGACTTTATTTTGTTTTGGCCAGGTATAATTTTTTGGTCAATTATTTATATTAATTGTAATTATTTAATAAAATGTAACCAAAATAAATTTTTTCTTTTTAACCTAAGTAGGAATTGACACATTTTTTTATATTACTTGTTACTTTAATTTGTATCTGGGTGCACTATATAATTTCACAATTTTAGACGAATATCTTGATATTCCGTATTACGTGTTTAAAAGCATATCTCGGATTTCTCTTAGTGATAGCAATAAAATTTTTGTTAAGTTGATGTGTTTTGTTTTCCTCTGCCTTTATTAAATTTACATCTAATTGGAATTCTGCCATACAGCCGCCTCAACCAATTGCTAACAAAGCTTAAAATTGCAAGTAATTTAGGAGAGTAAACATATCTATAGAGTGATTAGAGAACAAGCAGATTAGCTCTTGGAAGTAGTGGCATCCGAATAGCTTAATGGTACAGAATTTCTTTGCCTGTAAGGAAAAGGAATGTTAAGACATCAAGATTATCCCCACCATGTTCTAATATTCTTTATTACCATTCTTATTTACTTTTTCTTTATATATAGTGAATGTCGCTTATATTATGACTTCAGTTATAACTCTAATGGTAATATAAAGCTACATATTCAAATATATAAAAAAAATATTCGTATAGTTTAATCTCTACATCTTTTAATGTTCTTAGTTTGGAGAAAATAATTAACCAAAACTTCTTTTTCAAGAAGATTTGTTTTTAAGTTATTAGTTTGGAGGAGATAATTAATCAAACCTTCTTCACCAAATGTCAGCGATTGGCATCCAAGTAATTTCTTGCCCTCTTGGTAAAGAAATATCTTGTAGTTATCACGTTTATTTATATGGAGTAGAGTTATCTAGATTGGTTTAAGCAGGCAGTACTTGTCATGCCAAACTGTCAGACAGACAGTACATAACTTGTCAGAATTGGCTTGGAATTTGTTGAATAACTTTAAACCGCCGTCGCCTACGATTGAATTAAAATAGCAAAATGAATTAAAAGGATAAGAATCGGTGAAGTTTTAAAGGAAAAACAGAAATTTTAAACAAATATAAAAGTTTATTTGAAATAATATAATTTTAGGCCCTTTTACAACTTTCTTACGCTATAAAAATTTGAAAAATCATGAGATTTTTGTAAACAAAATTAAATAATTAACGTTAACTCCGACGAAATTTAAAAAAATCCTCCAACGAATTCAGAAAATCGTCAAGGATTTTATATTTTGAAACTGTGTGGAAAAATTAAATAAATAAAAATACAAGTACGAACACTATGTAAGGAAAAATTGTTGATAAACAATAATTATTAAAAATGTTTTTTTTATATTTTTACTAGAAAAGTTAAGATAGAACTTGAGGTAAATGTTCTTTTTATCTATTTCCTTTATATAACAAAATTTCGATGATTTTGCTAAATACTATCATTTTTATTTAGCGGCAACTAATGCTCTTGATCCTGTTATTTATAATATATATATATTTGTTTGTTTATGAGCTGCTATGAAATTTACAGCCGTGCTACAAATACGTTAAAAAAAGATAATCCCTAAAAAATAATTCAAATGCTTATAAACCAGAGGGTATGGTCTCCGAAAAACTTTCTTGCATACTCTCTAATAAATCGTCATGGCGGAGAACCCCGTGCACGATATTGGCGCATAATATTTAAGAAATGTTAAATTTTGGTGTGAATTTAATATTTTTATTGAATTTATCACGCCACTTTTGGCGAAATATTTGGCGAATAAATCCTAATAATAATAATATCTAAAATCGAATTACAGTTTTAAGCACATTTTTCTCAGACGATTAAAACAAAATTTTGGCACAAAACTGTACATAAGTCCCAAAATTAATAACCAAATATATTTAATCATCGCTTTTCTTGAGTTATCGGGTTTACATAATTCTAAAAGCATAGACCATAAGACGTTCAACTTGGCTTTGGATTTTGTCCAAATTTTGATTGTTTCTGCACTCAAGAAATAGAATTTTAAATCTCTTCTTTTTTGTTATTAATGTGTTAGGTTTTATTCGAATATCCATATATCTTACTGAATAGATTTTATTTAAAATATGATAAAGGTCTGCGAATTTGGTGAAAAGACCTTACATTAAATTTCAACCGTGTAGCTCAAAGCGGTTTTGAATTATCTGTGTCACAGACAGGCGGATATTTTCTAAAAAATATGTTTTTCCAACTCAGGGAACTTTCGAACGTAAAATTCTTCATAATCAAGAGTTCGAATTTGTTGACAATAATTATACTTGTTTTATAACATATATACGAAAAAGAAATAATTCAAATAATAAAAGTTCAAATGTCTGAGACTCTTTCAAGTATTTGAAATCCGAGAAGCGGCGTATAAAAGAGGACATGCATCAAACGCATTTGCATACAACAAAAGTAAAACAGCCTAGCTAACTATGCATCAAAAGATATGAATTATCTAGATTCAACCGTTTCGACATATCTGCAGAAGACAATGGTAATTTGATATCTGTAGTTCTATTTACTATTCGCCTTGAGCAATGATTCGTCTTTTTCCGACGTGTTTCTCCTAATCTTACCTGCTGCGATTTAATGATGGCAATCTTTTTCTTACCGTCACAATTTTCGAAAGGTAATTAGATGATTCTCAACTTCTCGGTGGGTTGTCCGAAACGGAGAATGTTCTCTCGGTGATGTTGCGTCTTTTAAATTAATTATCGATTCCTTCAAAGAAATGCATAAGTAATTCAGGAGATGATTGTCATTTGTAGGAAGTTGATAAGGAAACAATGCCCCGAAGTTGCAAATGAGTCTGTGTTACTAGCTGGATATTTGATATTCATTGTTGCAATCAACTTGTGTGCCTTGAAAGCCAATCATTCTATACTTTTTTCTTTGCAAAGAAATGTTTCATAGAAGAACTGTGAACTGTATTAGAAATATCTCATTGAAATGCATTTTATTAGGCATTTGTTTATCATTCTGTACTCATATAAATAACTCATCAAGAAAATGTAATTATATACACTTTATATAGAGAATAGAATATATAGAGTAGAGCTCTTGAAACTTCGTTCGTTTGATGCTTTTCTAAATAATCTTCAGGTACTTAGCGTATTATAACAATTCATCAAAAATGTATTCGTATACACTTTATATAGAGTATAGAATATATAGAGTAGAACTCTTGAAACTTCGTCCGTTTGATACTTTTTAAATACTCTTCATGTACTTTACATATTATAATAATTCATCAAGAAAATAAAATCAGACGCTTTATATAAAGCATAGAATATATAGAATAGATGAGCTCTTGAAACTTCGTCCGTTTAATACTTTTCTAAATACTCTTCAGGTACTTTATATATTATAATATTCATCAAGAAAATGAAAGACACTTTATATAGAGTTTAGATTATATAGAGTAGAAGAGCTCTTGAAACTTCGTCCGTTTGATACCTTTTCTAAATACTCTTCAGATACTTTACATATTATAATAATTCATCAAGAAAACGTAATCAGCCACTTTATATAGAGTATAGAATATATAGATTAGAGCTCTTGAAACTTCGTCCATTTGATAATTTTCTAAATACTCTTCAGATACTTTACATATTATAATAATTCATCAAGAAAACGTAATCAGATACACTTTATATAGAGTATAGAATATATAGAGTAGAACTCCGGAAACTTCGTCCGTTTGATACTTTTCTACATACTCTTCAGGTACTTAACATATTATAATAATTCATCAAGAAAATGAAATCAGATACACTTTATATAGATTATAGAATATATAGAGTAGAAGAACTCTTGACACTTCTTCCTTGTGGTACCTTTTATAAAAATTCTTTAGATACTTTATATAGAACTCTTTAATATTCTTTGAACGTTTACATGCGGTGCGGCATTCTTTGAACTTTTTAAAGTTATTCTATGCAGAGAGAAAAAAAAGCTTAGCATTTTTAAGCATGTGATTGCATTTCCAAATAAAGGCAATCAAAAAATAATCGAGACCAATATAATATTAACCCTTTATATATTTCACTCAATATATTTATTCCTGAATTTTTAATTAAAGGATTTTTGCAGAAAGGGCTCTAACGTATTTTTGTCTTCTTCTATACTTAGTATATAGAAGTATTATTATTAATAATAATAAAGTTCGAATATAAGATTTTGACGAATCTCCATGTTGTCTTCCTGAGTTCGAAAAACACATTTTTGTAAAATGTCCGTCCATCCGCCTTTTTGTGACAAAAATAACTCAAAGACGCTTTCAGCGAGTCTGTCGAAATTTGACATAACGTCTTAAACCAAAATAACATCTTCCTTCTCTAATTTTCAGAAACCTGTGCTTGAAGGAAGTTCGTCTGTCCGGTTGTTCGGATACACTTTGACACGATAAGTGCAAAACAAAGAGAGCTAGATAGATAAAATTTGATACACAGAGCTAGCAAGAAATGTTACCCACTTTATAGGGCTCTAAAATGTGTTTTATTGTTTCAAATGAGATAAAATTTGAATTATAGATTATTGAGATGATGCGTTTTACATTCATGAAACAATAAAAAGTTATAAAAAAATTAACCGTTAGGTGGCGTTGTAATACACATAAAACCATTAATATGGTTTATAAAGGTTAATTAAAATTGATCAATATGTCCCCATCATTTTCAACAATATGCTCTAATCGGAAAATCATATATTTTATAGATGACCGCAGTGAGTCTGCCGAAATGGCGTCCTTTAGATCTGGCGGAGATGATGGTAGATATTGTCTTTCAGATAGCCCCCCCCCTCCCAAACTAAAAGTCACCAGGAATGATGTCCGGCTAGAGAGTAGGATATGCTAATGGGAAATAAAGGTGGAAAAATCTGTGAAATGCTGTATTAACAATCGCTTTGAATGAATGATCAATATGTGGTGGTGCACCCTCCTGCATGAAAATGGCCTTGAAGGTATCTACACTGCAGTAGATTTGGAATTACAAAACCCCGTAGCATATCATAGTACCTTCGTCCTGTGCCAGAACAGGTTGGATTCCATTTGAAGACATCTCTTCAAAGACGTAAATTCCAATGATAAAGGCACTAGACCACACTATACTGTGATTTTTTCAGGATGCAAGGGTTGTCCCTGGATAATGTGAGGATTTTTCCTATGCCCAAAATCGACAGTTATGGGTGTCAACTTGCCAATTGAGGCAAAAATGGGCCTCATCACTCCACAGAATGTTCCAAGGTTAAGTTGTCTCAACCAGTATTCGAGCAAGGAACTGAAGTGCAAAAGTTTTACGGACCTCTAAGTAGCATTCTTCCAAAAAGTGCACAGACTTAATTTTGTATAGATAAGAATGCAAATTTTTTTCGTACAGTCGAATACAGCATATGTAGAACACGCCGCATAATAGCAAACTCACCCTATTATACGGCGACTGACTGCTGGCTTCAACGAGCACGGTCGCAATATTTTCATCACTGGAAATTGGAATTTATTTATCTTTTTCGTCTTCTACCTGTAAAAAGGCCAAATTGCCTAGCTTTTTCTGAATCACCTTACTTAGGGCACCTGAAGACATTGGACCTTTTCATTTCTGCTTCATACGACGTAATTTCATTAGAGCTACAAATGAGATTTGTTGGTAAAACAATTTCAACATTAGTGCTTTTTCTTTGCAGAGTAAGCATGACGAACATTAACATTAACGAGCATTAACATTCTAAATACCATCCATCGACTTACTGCAAAGCATAACACTTACTTTCGTGGGTCCTTTCCCACATCGGACTTGTAGGCAACTAGAGAGTTGACGCCCTTGCTTTGGCGGCCACCACTGATGAAGTTCGTAATGTCCACACTCTCACGTATACAGACATCTCCTCAATCGCAAAAGTGGAGACAAGTAAGCAGTGGCGTGTTCCTCCGAGTAGCTCCTGGAGAGAGAGATTTAGAGATTGTCCTGGTGGGGCCCTCCAGACAAGGGGCGATACAAAACAATTTACAGCCCTCTCTCGATTCATCAGCGGACATATTAAAGGCCTCACTTTTCATCTGGGACAAAAGTATTTATGGGACTGTCATTGGTGTAAGCGCGCTCCAGCTTCTCCCACTCACATTTTAAATTGTCTAAATTTTACGAAGCATCTCATTCTCAAAGACTCAGCTCTATTTATGGACTTTTTGGAAACATTGGGTTTTATGGAGATGGTCTAGCACTGCTGGGCCATCTGGGATTAGTAAAAACGACTACAACAACAACACAGAGAAGAAACTAATGTTCCTGCAGAAACCAAAGAAAATGGTAATAGACATGCATGTAACGAAAATAATGTTTCATATTCTCAGTATATGTTGTTAGTGCAAATAAATGCCATTGGGTTTGCAATGCTATCTATTAGCAAATTTTTGTATTAAGTTGTTTTAATTAATAAATGTAAAGCGCATCATCGGAATAATTTGTAGTTCAAATTTTATCTTACGTGCACCAATAGAGTGCATTGTAGAGATCTCTGAAGAGGGTAACTTATTTCTTGCTAATTCTGTACAGAATTAACTTCTGTAGTCTAGACATCTTCCAAATTTTGAGCGAAATCCAGCAGGAGATCGACAGTCTATATATCTGTATTTTCAGAAACGTGTTAAAGTGATAACTCAAAAATGGATTGACTGAAATAAATCAAATTTGGTACGGAATTTTGTGACAGCAAATGCAGCCTTCTGTAGACTGACTGAGAGAAACATGTCTAAATCACAAATTAGATTTTCGAATACTATTTAACCGCAAGCACGGGATTAATCTCCAAAAATATATTGCCATGAATTATACGATTGATTGAGTAAAAATGGGAAATTCATGCCTGATTTGTATTACATAACTATTACACGTCAATACTGTGCAACTCTAGCGTAATAAGTTTAAGGTTAAGGTTAAAAAAGGTTTGGGGAAACTACTACCGCTGGTAACTTGCAAATTAAGGGCTGGGAGTGCCTGGTTGGTAGAGCGTTGGACTCGTACTCCTTAGGTTACGATTTCGAAACTCGCCGACCAAAAGATACCCCGAGTGTGGGGCGGCTGGCGCTCGTTAAATCTGTCGTGGTCGCAAAGTCCTCCATGTCGAGAGTACTGGGTCAGCGATGATCGTTCTCTGCTCCAGATCTAAATTACGATCTGAGATGAATGAATGAATTACGATCTGAGAAGATGAATGAAGTCCGCCCCCTAAAAAGGGTTGTGACGTGTGTGTAACTAAGTCATACTATTTTCCCTAAGTGGCGCTACTTGTAAAACAAAGAGAAAGATATCTTGCGGCTTAAAATCTGCTGATGTGTCAGCGGGCATATCCATGGCAAGTGCCATAAGTAACAACAACAACACTTGTAAATTACTCACCGTTGAAGCATGCAATCTCACTTGGAATGGAAAATCATGGTTTTAAAAGTTTATCAAGTCAGCTTTTTCAGAAATATTTGGTTCATCCCAATCAGGATTTGTCACCATGGAGACAATCAGTAATTTTATATGTTTTGCAATCCTATCCCCTCCCCCTAACCCCCTTTTTTTATACCATAGGATAGCAGGATGAGATGATGTGAAGTAGAATTTAAAAGAGAAGATGGCGGCTTTTGCCATCCAACCAAGACTTAACCACTTAACTGTTTTATTTTCTTTACTATCTAATGAGATGACACCTTCTATTTTGGGTATATTTTCTTATATTGTGTCAAATGAAAATCCATTGAATACATGACTTATCTTGAATACATGACGTATTCGAAGTAATTTTCATACTGAATTATAATCATTATGAGTGGTTTATTTTTAGCTTACAACCATCCAAATTCAATAAATCGATGCACTTACGGCATACGGGCAAAACTATTAAGCGGTTAAAATTCCGAGAGACGGTTAAAATATCAATCTGAAAATAACAAGAAATATTTTAAAAAAATTTAAAAGTCAATTCCTATTTAGGTCAATAAAGAAAAATTTATTTTAGTTACTTTTTATTAAATAGTTACAATTATTATAAATAATTCATCAAAAAATATACCTGGCCAAAACATAATCAAGTTCGTATCCATTGAAAATAAATCAGAACAGACTCAAAATGCACTCAATTGGCTTTGAATTTTCAACGCCAATTGAGGAAGCGCAATTCAACGCCAATTGAGGCAGAGCAAATGTGTGCCTTTTATTCGCCAATTAGGGTAACACAATACAGATTAGAAATATCTAATTTTCTTTATTCTGTATTATTTAAATTCGAAAGTACTTCAAAATGAATCCGAAAAATCGATTAATTAACAATGCTTAATTTTAAATGCATGAAACATTAAGAAAGTAAACAGAATCCTTTGAAACAATCGGCCGAGAACTGTGAAGCCTAATCTCATTAGCGTGGGGGAAAAACTGAATTCATTATTTATTTGACTGTGGGGAAATTTTTGGCTAGAAAGTAAGTTTTTGATTAATTGATAAAAATTAATGAATTAATATTTTTTTTTAAAAAAACTGTATTAACATCAAATGTCATTCACTACGAGTTTAAAAGCACTTACTTGAACTTCTTAACTTCATGCATCAATAATCACTTGGAAATTATTCGTCAACAATCACAAAATAAAGGTGTTTTTTTATACATCCCTTTTCTCTGTAACAATAGGTTTGTTTATATCGATTTATTTAATAAATGAAATACGCGTTTCATTCATTTATTAAATAAATCGGAAATTCATTCAATTATTATATACTTTTACTCAGAATTTTCACATTAGACTGAAATATTTTTTTGAGAGAATTATTCAAAGCAGTCGATGAATTATACAATTAAGGAAGCAAGAAATTCTCTCAACAACTTGGCGAAAATTGCTTGTTCTTGTTTCCTTAATTTCGCAAGGTTTGTTTATAGGATGCAAATGGTGCAATGAAAAGTTCCCATCGCAACTTATTCCGCCGGATAAACGATGATTGTCTTCAAACTTTGTTTTTCGCCTCTTTTTTATTTCTTCTGTGAGTGTATTTTGAAGATCTCTCGCTTAAGAACCAAATTTGAAGGCAACAAAAATAAAAATGGTAGTTTTTTAAAAAAAAGACCTGCTAAAAGAAGCTTTTCGGTGGTCTTTGGCAGGTGTGATCTTCTATTCCATTCAAAAATATTTTTTTTGTTGTTGTCGTTCATAGTTCAACGACTACCTAATGATTCTTCTATGCAGAATATCGAAGATTATTCTCTCAGCATAAATTCCTTTCTTTCTTTCTTTTTCCGAATTGAAATCATTTGCTCTTTTACCGAAACTTTTTCCCATTTCATAGAATCCGTTCATAAACAATTTTCACCAGAAGAGGTCTTTCCACTGGTGGAAAAGTACACTGAACTGAGACTTTTGAAATAAATTCCTCAGATTCTATCCTGCGAAAAGAGTTGGAAATATGAGAATTAAACAAAGCGATTAATTTCTATAAACATTTTCTGAATGATGGTTTGGACCCCCCCCCCCTCGATAAATTTTAAAAAGTGAGGTTGATGTGTAGTTTAACCCCTTTCTTTGCCAAATTGGCGATAATATACCAATACTGGCAACCCCGTTCTTTTTATTAAGGCAACCCAAGGTTATATTTCTTCTTGACCGGAACAGCTGACCTGTGCTCTTGTCTGTGATACATGGTTAGCGAGTTGGCGATTTTTGAAAAGTGCGCCAAGCACAGGTTAAACTACACTCTCACCAAAGTGATTCAAAAATACCACAGATGTAGCAAAGTAAAATATATTTTGAATATTCATTTAATTACACGTATTCCATCTTGATGAGGATTTCGTGTCTGCTTTACAACGGAAATAAGGGGTGCAGTAGCTTCTGAGGGTATGGACTCCTGATCACCCGAGTGCAGAAGTCTGACTTCTTGTTCTTATGAAGATGACTCACACATTCACTTGCACAGCCCCTTTATGCAGGAGGTCACATTCACACAGCTCACAGAAAGTATACAGAAGATTAGCCATGCCCTAATCGGGATTCGAACCTGGGACGCCCAGATTACGAGGAAGACGCGCTCCTCGTGTGTCAGGACGCCGGCAATTCTATTCTCTAAAAGAAGAATATCAATTAAAACGATATGGCAAATAAACCACTTCCATAATTTTAATGAGTTATTATAAGGAATCAAAAATTTTAAGACTTGATTATATTAGAAATAGACATCATAGCAGTTTTATTCTGACTGTCTATGCTATGTTTGTTCTGTACATAAAATGTTTGTATGGACAATAATTCCGTGGCCTTTTAGCTCTACTAATATTGTAATGTCTGTTTTATCTATCTTCCAATCTCCGTGACATCACGATTTCATTTTATTAAGTAGGAACCTTGGTACTTACGTATTAGACGGTCCAACTTTATCGCCAAATTTAAATCCATCGCCAATGAGTTACTAAAGCGTTGGCGATCATAGGCGAAGACCGTCTAAGTACCGGAACCTTTTTCTTTAGATTTCCTAGATGGAAGAAAATCATAGGATAAAATATTCGGCAAAACAACGAAAAAAAATTGAAATTCTATGTAATGCTGAAATATATTGTTAAAAATTAAGCAAAAAATATTTTTTTAAATTGTCTGAATTCAGAAACAATTGAAATGGATTTTAAGGAATGGATTTTAGGAATTGATTTTAAAAAAATTGTTTTTTATATTACTTGTTTCGCAAAAGATTCTAGTATAGGACATGTTGCTGCAAACTCAAATGTGAGCTAAATAATAATGAAAAGATTAGCTAATAATTAGTGTTCCCAAAAGTTGTTTCATTAGGTGAAAAAGTTTTCAAAAGTTGTTTCATTAGGTTGTTCATTAAGTGGTTGTTTCATCCATGTTGTTGTTGTTGTTGCCATTAATCCATTGAAGGCAGAAGTGAATAGAAGTGTGGCAAGTAATTTTTTTTGTTCCTTACTTTTTATCACATAAGGTTTAGAATAAAACATACTGTAACAAACTCACGATTGAGTTTGACGGATTGAAATTGCATGAAGTAAAAAAAAGCAAGTAATGATGCGTTTTAAAAGTATTTCTTTTCAAGAACTGTGGATAGCAGAGAAGAAGTGTTACTATGAAGATCATTTGTAGATTTTGGACGTGAGGACCAGCATCAATCATCCTGCTCCAAATTCGAGGTTGACTGAACGATAAAAGTTAAACTGTTTCAAAGAATAAAAGTAAATGATTTTTTCTTTAATGGTATAAAAAATAATACACTTTAATGGAAACAAAATAAAATGAATGAGAAAATGGAAAATGCAACGAAAATAGCCAACGTTTTGGAGAAAATCGAAAGCATTTGTAATGATACTTTTCATCTTATTTAGGTTAAAAACAATAAAAAAGAGAGAATTTGATAATTATTAATTAAAACCATTTTATTAACGTTATGAATAACCGAATTGCCTATCACAATGCGAGGGAAACTTGATTTAACCACATGACATACGAATTTATTTAACTTTCTAATTAGATGACATATCCTATTTTGGTCATTTATTGTTAATTAGATTTTTTTAAAATTATATATGGAACATTTGGGATATTAAAGCGTTTCGAATTGATTTTTTCGTATTTAAATACTTAATTCTGTGGCTTAGTTGCAGACTTGAAAATAAAAATTCAGCAATTCTATGCGCGTGTCAGACACGTCATTGTATGCGAAGTGGTTAAAATAGTTTAATATAAATGATTTTTTTCTATAACTGTGTAACTATAGAAACATGATTTTTCATTGAAAATTTGGTCTCTCTCAGTGTTTATAGTTCATTTTTACAATTCTTTCTTTCATTGACAACGTAATGTCTCCGTCCGTTATCTGGCCTTAAATTATCATTGAAAATATTTTTGTGACAATGTTAAAGATTGAATTTGCCTTTACCAGATACGAAATGAGATAATATCGCACATTGTAGCAATTGACACATATCAATAAATATAATTATATTTATTTATAATAAAGATGAAAATCTGTGTGTTACGCTCTACGGGTAGGCTCTATGACGTAGACCTGCCAAATTTGGAGCTTGTGTAAATTGAAGGACAGGAATCTGCTCTACAATGGGATTTTTTTGAAATTTTAACTATAATTTTGATTAATAAAAATTCAGTGATGTTTCGACGTTTTCCTGCGATAACTTGGAAATATTATTGAACAAAAATAAATTGCAAGGCATTTCAAAATTTTAAAAAATCGATTTTTTAATGATTTTACCAATTTAATAACCATGCCAATTTTTCCTGAATCTTGGCAATATTTTTTATACTTTTTTCTCCAGTTTTCAAGAATAGATCATATTGACGTTTTGAAATTTAAACCGCTTTCATTATTTTAGATTTTTTTTTCCATTGTTGAAAACTAAATAAGAAGGATTGTATTTAATATCTGTATAGTTTACGAAGCAAATAAAAAATATGAAATTACAACATCACAAAATTTTGAAAAAGAAAGAACCAGATATTTACGTTCTTAATAATCCAATTCCGGTTTGGGATTTCTTCATTAAAAAAATTCTTTAGCTCACTAAATAAAACTTAAATAAGAGAATTAAAATAACAAAACATTAATGTCAGATATTTTGGGGGAATCATGAACATTATTTCACTTCGAACATGATTAGTTAGTTATACTTAAACAATTTATCTGAAATCAAAATACACAATATTCTTGGCTAACGGGCTAGTCATTTAAGGCTACTATCAACAAAGTAAATTTGGTGGCACAAATACACAATATTCTTGGCTAACGGGCTAGTCATTTAAGGCTACTATCAACAAAGTAA
>JAOUZG010036900.1:8273178-8283450 GCA_026289955.1 Argiope argentata | reverse complement strand
TTCTTGGCTAACGGGCTAGTCATTTAAGGCTACTATCAACAAAGTAAATTTGGTGGCACAAATACAAAATTTTCTTGGCTAACGGGCTAGTCATTTAAGGCTACTATCAACAAAGTAAATTTGGTGGCATTTAATCTATTTTTATTGTTATCAATGTAAAACGTTCAGAAAGACTCAAACACTTTTTGCCGCACTTTAAAAGTGATTTCCATTAGCAGTAGTAGACGAGAAAAGCAAGAGAGAACAACTCCTTTTTTATTTATTTCTTTCATCCCCCCCTAGTTTAGTGACAATGTCGAAGGCATTCTTTCCCTTGCACATGCCCACTCAAATCCGATGACATCACCTACCGTTATAATCAGCGGTAATTGAATTATTTATTTTAAACGACAAGTAAAAGCATATTGCTTTCGTATGTGTGCACTTCCTTCTGGCGGACACTTATCTTTATTTTTGACTGCTTCTCATCTTCGTTCCTTATTTATTAATGATTTCATTACTTAGTTCCTTGTCCGTGAAGGTTTCTTGGGTAATTTTCTGATTGCACTGTCGCGTTCTTCCTGTTTTCGCTTATTAAAAATCGAACTCCGTGAGCGTCAGCTTTTACCAACTTCATTGCGAAAAAGTCGTCTGCGCGTTTATGGCGTTCGTAATTTGATTTTGGCGAAACTTTAGATGTATCCGTTCGATTGTAAATCAAAACTTGCTGTCTAGGATATTAAAAAAATGATTTTCTATTCACAGAATAATGTTGTAGACCTTTATTATTTTTTTTCTTGGGGGAATTTCTTAATATATCATGACAATTTAAGTGAAATATTATTGGAAGTATGTAGCATTTCATGAAATATCGAAAGGGAAAAAAGTACTCTTAGTTTAACAAGAAATTTTATGTAGCTCTAGCTAATTTATTGCTTTTTTGAATACATAATTTTTAATTATTATGCATTATTTTGAGGTTTGAAATATTGACTTTAGAAATGCATAAAATGTAAAACTATTTTATTCATAAAATTTTAATTTAGATCGGATCTTTTTAGGAATAATACCTATTGCAATTATTCTCATGACACGATTTTGGGAAAATTCCAACAGATTTTCCCCTTTAACTTTCCGTTCAATGGTTTATAAATTTACGTTATAGATGGATAAATAGATATCCATGTAAAGCTTTGCTTATGTTATCTTGTTAACATGATAACAAGAATAATTTTAATTAAGTACTAATTTCCTGAGATATATTGTAAACAGAGAAAACATATTGCATGAGTTCGCAGAATGAACTATAAAACTTAAAAGGATTGGAAATGGTGTGGGAAATTTTTGTTTTAGCAGAATTTCTTTATAATTTAATAGAAAAATAAATCAAACTAATGCTAATTAAAAACAAATTTTGTAAAAAAAAATTGCACTGTTAAAATTTCTTAAAAGTTGTGAAAAGCTGAAAATTGTTTTTTTTAAACCCTAGTTTCGATTATTTCTTAACAGTTTATGTATTGACACTTTTAAATAAGTGATTATCAAAACTGTTATTTTTTCATATAATTTTAAATTGTTTATATGATTATTGAACAGCTTTGAGAAAATATTTGCTGGTATTATTATGTAAAAATGACCAACTTAAAAAATTCTTGAAATAGAACAAGCTTTAATTTTTTGTGTAAACTATATTTATTTATTTAAAATGGCTATATAAATCATACTAATTTTATGTTTTGAAATAAATTCTTTTAAGTTAGACGATGAAAAATCTACTTTGACCTTCCAGTAAGCCGATAAGAATTCTTTTTCAGCAATTAAAATCAAGCACAGAAATAAATGCTAAAGAAACAATTTAATTACAATCCTATAACAGATCTTTCTTAAATAAAATTGTTAATGGATATTCATTAACAGATGCATATATAATAGTTAAATAATGTATATAAACATAATATTTGATTTAAACAAAAGATATATTTCCCTTTAAATAGTGGTACTTAAAATAATTTCGCAGAAAATCTATCCAACTGGGAGTCTTAGAAAGAACCAAAACCATGTAATGCCATGAAGATTAAATTTGTTTTCAAAATATTACAGAAAATAAGAAGTAATTATTGCCCGACATTAATGCTGATTCTTAGAATATCATCTCTATCACAGTCTTTATTAAATTTAAAGGAACTCCGTAAATTAGAAATTATTTCTTTCAAATTTAAATTGTCCTAAATGACACGAACAGGAAATGAACTTAAAAGATATTCATTTCTTTGAGTCGAGTGTGTACAAGTTAGCTATCAGTATGAGTTACAAATAAGCAAGAATTGGGCTAAAAATTTCACAAACTACACATTTTTTGATGAAAATTCGTTTTTAATGGTTCTATTATATAAAGTAGGTATCCAATAAGCGATTTGTCAAACATTATTTAATGATAATTTAAATATGAAAATGCCAGCGTCCTGGTACAGAGGAAGCGCGTCTCGTCCCGGGTTCGATTCCCGGTCAGAGCATGGTTGTTCTTGGGTGTTCCATCTGTAAGGCGTGAGAATGTGCTCTCCTGTAAAAAGGGGCTGTGCAAGCGAATGTGATAAGTATGTGCCATCTTCATATGAGCTTGAAGCTAGACTTCTGTCCTCGGGTGCTCAGGGGTCCATACCCTCAGAAGCTACTGCACTGAAGTATGAGGGTCCCTTTCCGTTGTAAAGTGGACACAAGATCATCATCTTCAAATTGGAAAATCGAAGGTAGGTCAAGAGAATATAATGTTATTGAAAGAGAAAAATAGACATGGATGCCATATCATATGCAACATTTCTAAAGCAAAAAAAAAAAAAAAAGAAAAGAAAAGAAAAGAAAAAGAAAAGAAAAGAAAGAAAGGAAGAAAAAGGAGGAGACTTTTTTGTACGAAGTAAAATGATGCAAAAAGGACACTTTTTTATAAATGATGCAGCTGTTCTAAAAAGGATACAGATTATTTTAATATTTCATAAATCTTTCTGTCACCTTTTTTCACATTTTTTAATTTCTAAACTTAGCTTTATTTTACTTTAAAATCCCTTTGCTTTAATATTTTCGAGGAATAAAATTTTAAAACTATTTTATCTTTATTTGTTTTTTTCAGGAATGATATTAAATAATATTTGTCATAAATGGGAATGAAAGAGATTTATTAAAGATTAATGTTCAATTTTGTATTACGAGAATAGAAGATACACCTCTTTTAACAATTAAATGTTTTGCAGACCGGAAAATGTTTGAAATATTTCTTATTGTAAAAAAAAACATGAGTAGTCACGGGTTAGAACACTATTATTTTTTGCGAGAGCTTTCAAGTAGAAAATTGCTATACATGATGAGAAAATAAATGTAATGAAAGAAATTTACAATAGTACCAGGATTTTAAAGAATATTTAATTTTATTTTATTTCCCTTAATCATAATAAAAGTGGGATATTTTTAAACAGTTACTGTTTTTTATGCTTCTCTGAATATTTAAAACACACTAACAGGCATTGAATAAACTTTTCTTTTGAATTTTTAAAAAATTCCCGTTAATATATTTCCCGAATTAATTTTTCTTTTAAATTGCACTCCAAGAAAAATAGTCAGAAATTAGTGACATGCGCCATCTATCGGAAGAAGGAGTAAATAAAAGACAAATGCCAAAGGTATTGTGAAATTACCATTAAGTAAATAATATATGCATTAATAATAATTATATATGGTGCATGATAAATAATAATAAAGAAATTTATAATTAAAAATTCTAATTATGAAATGAATGAGAAAATATTTCACTTTATAAAAGAGTTTTTACTCTCAGTAGGTATTGCATATTAATTGTAATTAAAAATGAAAGCGATTTTATTGATCAGCTAAAACGTTTTTGACATTTAAAAATCTGATTAAAGAAAAATTCGTATAAAAACTATACGATAGAAACACAAGCATTTTTTTAAAATTAAATGTAGAAAAATCAAAGAATTAATTAGTTCGTGAAATAATATTGATTGATTAAAACTGAAAACTATTTTAATTTCACCTTAAACAATTGATAAGATTGTTTGGAATAAAATTAAATTGGCGGTTAAAACTAAAATATTAAAAAAAATACAGAAATTTTTATTAGTGATCTAAAATAAGAAAAATGTAATTATCTTGATATAAACATAAAATGATTTTAAAAACGGGAACAAACTTCAAGATGGATAACGCAAACAGAAATGCGTTAGCATATAGCTATAATAGCATTTTGTGTTTTGTAAGTTCAAATGGCATGAACTTACAAAACACAAAATGAGATAATTAAAGGTGGACTTTTATCTTAAAAATTAAATAAACGTGCCGGATAAAATGGTAGAACACAAACCATGAAATTAATATAGTACAAGTTTTAAACTTGCTTGAACAGCAATCTGAAAAGTGCGTACAGTTTGAATCAATTAGTCCTTTGAACATTTAATTTAGGTATTCCATAGGTTTATTGTTCTTACGGCATTTCATTTACCTTGATTTGTACAAATTGCAAGTTGGTGCTACGTAGTACCAAGTTGAACGTGTTTTATATAACTATACTATTATGTAATTTTGAATCTATGAACCATTTCATGTGTATTCTAGTGTGTCAATTAATTTTACTTAATTCATTGGTAAAGATATCTTTGCAGTAAATATGCCCTTTTATTTTTACAAACCCATTTCTTATTCTAAGATTGACTTCTTTTCGAAACAAACTTTAAATTTATCCCATGAATTTAAAATTACCAGGTGAAATGAAAATCCTTTTTATATTAATTATTTAAATTTTTTAAAAAATATGAAAAAAGAACAAGCGTATTTGAAGTCGATGTGGCAAACTGGCCCCAAAATTGTTGGCCTTCAATTTTTTTGTTTACTTCTATAATATGGTGTTCTTTGTATGCATTGAATTATTTAATATTAGTATGCATGGAATTATTTAGTATTAGTAAGCATGGAATTATTTAATATTAGTTTCATGGAATTAATTAGTATTAGTATGCATGGAATTAGTGTTAGTATTAGTATGCATGGAGTTATCAAACAAGTGATACCTTCATTTCAACAATTATTGATAATTTTTCAACAAAATGTTATATCAATCAACAAGTCAATTTTCATGAATCTAGGTTATTTTTGACTCATTATGCTTGTATAAATATGAAAAGCGAAATTGTTGGCCTTCCTCTGCGATAGATTTTGTACTCAAATGGATGTACACCTACAATTCAGAAACTCAATTCAGGCCATTCTCTGTACCAATTTTATACTCGAATGGTTGTACACTTACAATTCAGTAACACAATTCTGGCCGTTTTCTTTATGGATATGCAGATGGAATTCAGTTGCATAACAAAAATAAAAAGATTAAAATGAAATCTGCTATGCATGTTTCACTGTATTGTGTCAGAACATCATTTCTTGAACGGCCAAGCACCACGTGCTCGTGCAAGTTAAATTATATTTTTATTCATTTTAATTGTTTAATTGAAGGAGTCACTTTAGTATTGCAAACAATCCAAAAACTTTGTCTCGCATTTATTGTTAAAAAAAATCACATTTCCTATTTATTTCATTTCATATAATCACGTGCTCAAAATGACATATTTCTAGGTTTTATTTGCTGTAGTCATTAATCAATTTTTTTAATCCGAGTTTTTGTAAAGGTGTTGGCAACGCGTTATTAAAAGTTGATTTTTTCAAATGCTCGTGCAAATAATAAAATTTTTGTTTTTCGCCTACTGATTTTTGTTGACGCCAGAAACCTCATCCCCAAAACAACATCATGTTCTGACGTGATAATCTCGGGTTAGAGACCCTCCTGAAATTGTGAAGTTTAAGCTTTCTACCTTGCTTATTTAATGATCACACTTTGTTTTTTTCAATAATACTTCGTACAATCTGCAATTGTTTCATAAAAGATTAATAGTGTTTCAAATACCATTTTAAAATACTCTTATTCAATTCAGTTTTCTAACACAAAATTAAAGTATTCTATGCGGATAATATTATTCAGTACCATTTACATAAAAAAAATTTTACTCAAAAAGAAAATGTCGGCACTACTCTGACAACTTTTGCCGGGAAAAAAAGCGATTTCGATTAGCGAGCGGATTGAAACAGAACAACCCACGAAACAGAAAACGAACAGCAATAACCAGCCCTGCAAAAGGGTATCCACGTGAAATGACGATCCATCAAAACGGCGAGCGAGTGACCGATTAACTGCTATTGTCGTCCGCCCAGGAAACATGAAAATGGCGGTATTTTGTTGCAATGAAGATGAAGAGGGACAACAATTTTCGCGGCTTGGACAACAGATGCTGCTATCGAGCGAGCCACGCAAATAATAGCTCAACTTGAGCCAGAAGGACGGTAATTGCGAATTTGATGATGATACGGTTTAGTACATCTCGTTAAAGAGAGAGAGGGAGAAAAAAAGAGGAGTGTTTGCAGATTCTAGTATCATTGGCTGTCACGATTTTACTCTTACTTATTATTTTGAATTCCCAGAAGCCAGAGCAGAGTTTATGTTGACTTTTTGCATATTATGGTTTCTCACGTTATGAAAATACATTGTAACTTTTGATAATCAATATTTGCATAATTATTACACCATTTTCTATTGTTTACTTGACCAGAACGTGTGTGACATTGAAAATAGAGTAATTTGATGTCAAAATTCAAAATAAATCGAATAATAAATTAAAGTAACATCAAATTTCATTTAAGGACGGTCCTATATGGCCTTATAAATATATCGTTAAAGGGAAGGTAATAATGAAAAGACGGGGGGGGGTGACGAACATTTTGCTTTAAAGAGGCAGAAAAGGTGGAAATGTTGTCACAATGGTTGTCACGATTTTACTCTCACTTATTATTTTGAATTTCCAGTAGCGAGCACATAATTGATGTTGACTTTAGGATATTACTGTTTCTCACGTTATGGAAATGCAATGCAACTTTTTTCAGTCAATATTTGCATAATTATTACACTAGTTTCTTGTTGTTTACTTGACAAAAACTTGTGTAAACTATTGAAAATTGTGTAATAAATTAGTTGAACAACGCTTCAAAGAACACATCACATTTCATTTAAGGATCGTATATTACCAGGCAGTTATAATGGGAGGGAGGGATTATAAAACGAAAATAAATGACAACGTAGTTTGTCACGAATTTGCTTTCGCCCATTATTTTGAAATTTCAATGATGAAAATAGAGTTATTGACTTTTAGGTATTATAGAAAAGAACTTTCTGAAAGTATAATGTAACGTTGTAAAATAAATATTTACATTGCCATTATGGAACTTAATGGTTGACTAGATGAACATTTTTGTGAAATTAAAAATCATACGGTTTGATGTTTTCATTTATAAAAGTAATAATTCAAATCAATATCGAATTTCAATCAAAATAATATTGGCTAGTAGATTCTAATATCGAAAGCTTCTGATTTCATTTTTAACCTTTTTTTTTGAAATTTTAATATTTTGAACCGACATTTTGTTGACGTTTGGACAATAAATAACTTCTTTCCTTATGAAAGTACAATGTAACTTTAAAAAAAATGAGAACTTCCATATTATTTTATGATCATTGAAAGGCAGCTTAAATGAATTATTTGTATTATTTAGTTTGATATCTTTATCTGGATGAATCAAAATTCAAAGTAAGATAGAATTCGAATCAATACCAATCGAAAAGAGCTATACTTAATTTTGTATCTTTTAGAAAGAATAAATTGAACAAATATTCTTTAAAACCATATTATATTTTGTATTCAAATTTATTTCATTTTATTACTTTCAATTATTTAGTCATTAATTTCCAAACAATTATCCTAAATATTATGAAATTTCGAACTTATGCTTTTCAACTTTCCCACAAGGTGGTGCCGTTCGTATAAAATCAATATTAATTAAAATAATTCACCAACTAATTATTGAATTTTAAGAATATTAAGCCAGCGTATTATTAGTAAAAACATTGAAGTACAGAAAGTTTTTGAAATCCAGAAATAAATAAATAAATGGCTATAGAAATTTCATAGGAGTTATAAAACATCAAGTTAAATGAAAGTTCATAAAAATGAATATTTGCAGATTTGATTATATTGAAATACAATAACTTGGAATGAACCGCAGTTGATTTTCGAATTTGAAAGTTTATAACTTCATTTCTTTCGATACTGCTCTCGAATTTGGCTTCAGTGTGAAACTAGATTCAAATAAAATTAATAATAAAAAAAAACACCAAACGATAATCGTCTGAGCCCGCGATTAATTATTTAAATGTAAGAAATCGTTAGCAACTTAGAAGATGACGTTATTTCCTAGAAACGACAAACAAAAACAACTGATAATAAATTTAATCAATTATTTCAAACAATACTGGCAAAACAAAGAAATGTCATGGGTTTGGAGACTCGTCATCTACCAATAACAAAAAGAATATTTTTTGCCTATTTTTTTCCCCTAGACACCACAAAACCCCATAATCAAAACAAAATCATGTTCTCACATGATAATAAATGCAGCATTCCACCAGACGATAGAATAAAAAACGAAAATCGTCTGCTTTAGAATAGAAGTGCTTTCAATGCTTAAATGAATTAAATAAAAAACAGATGTCCCAAATACAATGTTTTTATCTTTCAGCTGCTCTTTTAGAAGATGTTATACTATCTTTAAATGAATTATTAATGGATTAGTATTTAAATTTCTTGATTTATTATATTAATATAAAAAATATGAATGCTAATTTTCACTTTGTGGGGTACTTTTTGTATCGATTTATTTCAAAAGCGAAAATAGATTGTTACCGCCCATTGTTGGTCATTGATCATTCAAAATATAAAAATTGGTCATTTATCGAATATAAAAAAATACCAAATTTCCTCTTTTATCTATTTATAAACACTTCACATGTTCAACTAAGAACTTAATTTAGCACTTTTCTAAAGATACAAATGGTAAACTTTACAGGATTAAAGTGTGAACACTACTTATAGGATAAAAGTTGAAATTGCTAAATGAAAATTTAATTTTTGCTCAAACAAGAATTTTTATAAGTTTAAATTAATAGTCAAATAAACAATTAACCAAAATTATACACTATAAATAGTAAAACACTTTACACATTTATTTTACTAAACCACTCTACACATTTATTTTACTAAACCACTCTACACATTTATTTCATTAAGACGTCTATAATTTATTTAGCTTTTAAAGTTTAAGAATAAAGTTTGCGAAATTAGTACACATATTATTAATGTAGAAAATTTCTAATATGTTGTAAATGATTTCATTTTTTATGGAACAATTTACGATAAAATAGAATAAGTGCGCAAATTTAAGAAAAGACTAATATATCCATAAAAAGTATATTATGGGTCTTGAATATCCTCAACTTATAAAGAAGACTAGCCGCTTTTTGGCGACCAGATACTTTTCAGGGATTAATGAATACTAAAGTTTCCAATTAAATATTTTATGTAACTTTGTTTTCATGGCTTCTTCAGTAAAATATTTTTAAGTTTTAAATATAATAGCTATGTAAGTTATGATGTTTCAAAGGCCTTCCACATTCTGTTTTGCATTTACCTGTTTTCTGTAGTCTCCTCTGGACTTTGAATTTTCATTTAAAATGGAAATGATAGACTTCAAATAATAATAATAATAAATCTTTACTTTACTATAATATGTTTTTTGAAATATGAATAATGCAAACAGAATTGTTCAGCATTGGAGTCATAAGTTCTGTAGAATACTTTTAAAAAAAAATAATTCATGAAATATTTTAAAGGGTTGTTCGATAAAAATTTGTATGATTAATTATAACTTTCAGCTTTCAGTTTTGCTTTTAAAAAGATTTAAATGCCTTAACTAATAAGATTTTATTTTGCCTCAGTTAGCAAATAAATGCACTTTTAGAAAAGTTGTAAAATCTAAATTGTGTGCAGTCTTTCGATTGTAATATTCAGTATAGTATTCTTAGCATTTAAATCAATGTTTGTGCATCCGTTTTTGCTCTACAGAGGGTGACATTATGCCTAGATCTATAATTAGCAAAGTTATACTTTGGTCGGTGGTATTGTGTATATAATAGTAATTTATTTGAATTTTGTGAGGAGTTTCTGGTAGATAATTTTTGGAAATCATATGGGTGGAAATGGTTTTTTTCTTTCCATCTCAAAAGTCAAAAAATTTTCTTTCTTTTTATCTATCTATCTATCTATCTATCTATCTATCTATCTATCTATCTAT
>JAOUZG010036900.1:8255588-8273168 GCA_026289955.1 Argiope argentata | reverse complement strand
ATCTATCTATCTATCTATCTATCTATCTATCTATCTATCTATCTATCAGTCAGTCTGTCTGTCTGTATCTCTCTCTGTACACACACACACACGCGCGCGCGCGCGCATGTATATATATATATATAGAGAGAGAGAGATGCCTCATTAATTGAGCAATATATTTTTCTGAATTTTGATAATTTTTTAAAAAAAGATTATTTTACCTTATTCTGAACATTCTCTGTTACAAAGGAATTTTAAATGTGTTTATTGTTTCATCGAATACTTAATAGTGGGATTTTCTTCCACCCTTGAAAGCTAAGGAAGAAGAATTTTGTTTCATATCTAAGTTAATTTACTTGAGAAATAAGTAAACGGAACTGCATAAGAAAAGGAGATAATAAAAGGTGGAATACTCAGAAAGTTATGTTTTTATTGATACTATAGTGTCATGAATTCCATTATGTTCATCTGTTCGATTGGTCAGAATATGTAAAAGGATTTTTTTATATAAATAAATCGGCATCAATATATGTCAAAATCTGATGGTTATAAATACATCTTTTAAGGTATTATGAACACCATTTTATGCATAAGTTATTTAAAGGGGAAAAAACACGTCAATGAACATTTAATATCCGAACCAGATAGTCATCTTATCAAATAACGTTATTATGAGTCTGTGTGACAGTTTCATAATCCATATAACATCAACCGGAAGTGGGTGTCACTTTTCTCGAATGGCTTTGTTACTTGGCTACAAGCTCCAACGTTGCGAGTTCGGTCCTAAGACTATCCATACCATTCACCTACAAGAAGTTCAGAAGATTCTAAATGATTTTTTTTCATTTGGCAATTTTGATTTCATTTATAATGCATTTGGTTCTAGCATTATCATAATTTGGCATTAAGGTAATGTTTGTCACTAATTTTTCCTTTATATATATATAATTGAAATCTAATGTGTAATTATGAACTTAAAAGAAGTTTCATAACTTATTTTCTAATTAACCCGTTAGAGAGCTCGAAACATCTAGCATTATTTTATGATCACTTTTATTTAAATATTTTTTTTAATCTTTAAACATGATATTTTGTCTTCTGTTGAGAAAAATATAGATGACAAACGTCGCTAATAAACATGAGGAGCAAAATAAGTAAATAAATAACATAATAAAAAGAAAGTTAGTTGAAAACTTTTTCTTTTGCGTTTGATTAGCCCATTTGAGAATAAGATTGTTCACCAGATATGCTGGCTGTGTTTAATTTCATTAAAATATCGTTTGCGGAATTCGATGTTCATTATTTCCTCAACAAAGCCTTTTTAAATTCTAAATTGTGATGGATCTTAAATCTGTGTTATTTTAATTATTATTATTAAATTATCATTTATTTTAATACCCTTTTACTTATAAGTAATAAGGAATGTATACATGAACTATCCTAATGGAAATAAGTGACAAAACATCATAATGATTTTAAAATGTAACGATCTGATTAATTTATCTTCTAGTTTTTGTGGTACTATCATATTTTCACTTTTTATTCCTCATGTAAACTACATAGATTATAAACGAAATCTTATTCTGCTTGCTTTTAATAATGACAGAAAATCACGGCACTAACTATTTAACAAAGCGCTGAAAAAGATTTGGTGTAATGTTGAAATTTATTGTTAAAAATTAAACAAAATTCATTTTCAAAAATTGCCTAAATTCAAAAAGACATTGTAAGTCAATTACAATAATATCAACAGAAAGACACTTTCTTGAATTTTAAAATTTTATAAATATTTTTTGGCGATAATATTTTCAAAAGTTATATTAAAAATACGCTAAAATGTTACGAAATTTTTTAATTAAAAAAAATCTAACTAAAAAAATTCGTTTTTTTGGAAACTTTCTTTTCTCTTTTTCTTTTTTTTTCCTTTAAATGACAAATTTGGTTTAAAATTTTGAAGTTCTAGGCTAAACAGTCTGGCTTATAAAAGGCAAAAACACGCACAGATAAATGCATATCCTCCTTTAATATTGAAAGAAACAAATTCGAAAACTAGATTTTAATGGCCAGCTATGATAGTTTCAAACATTCTTGAAAATTGCATTTCTTAACAACGCTACACTTTATACCTTTCCAAAAATGCCGGCAATAAAATGTGTCAAAACATTTTAAATAATGACAACATTCTACTTCTAAGCAACCTACTCTCCGAGGGATCTTCCATCACTCGTTGCTCTCCCCTTAGAAGTCTCATTCATGGAGCCAGGCTTGCAAATAAATTAGCAACTTTGCAACTTGGAACAATCGTGCTGGGATTACCAGCATTAATCAGAAAGGAAAGGTTCAGGAATGAGCTCCGTAATTAAACAAATTCCATTTGAGCATAATTTTGTTTCATTCTTTGCTCTTAACAGAACTTTTGGAACTTCCAAGATATTGTCGCCAATTTGGCTTCTTTTTTTGTTTCTTTTGCTATTTGGGAGATGTAATTACAAAAGTGGTGGAAAATGGAGATAGCTGTCTTTTTAAAAAGTGGAATGAAGTTATCGTCCTCAAATATTTAAGCAAATCTTAATAAAAATGCGTAAATGGAATGTTGTACTTTTCTCCATATTTTGAATACTAAAAATGTATTTTTTCTTAATTATTGCTTTTAAAATAATTTAGTGGAATTTTTCAGTCTTTGAACTCTGGAAAAATAAACTATAAGCAAAAGTCATCGATCTGCAGTGGTATGGCGCTAACTGTTGTATATTTGGTTTCCTTCATGCCTTTGAGTTTCAACACATCAATTTTACACCGAGGAAAGAATGGAGGTAAACATATCATTTTATATATTATATATAAATTAATATATTTTATATCAATTTATATTTATCTAGGAATGCGGGGAGGGGAAACGGCCAGCAGAATATCTATATTAATAAAAATGGATCTCGAAATGCGTTGCTAAGTGCAAAACCAAAGAACGGCTCGACCAATTTGGCTAATTTTTTTAAGTATTTTCGTTAAGACACGAGGATGGTTCTTATGGAGAGAAAAAATGAAAAAACTGCTAGGAAAATAGTTAAAACGACACTTTTCTTACTTTCCCGCCAAAATTTTTCATTTCCTTCCCCCACACCAACTGAGTAAGATAGCAGGAAATAATAAATTATGATTTGTTTAGAAAGAAATATGCGAAGTCTGTTGGTTATCATTTATAGATAACGGGATGTTTAAAAAATAAAAAAATAGTTGCTTTTATTATTTGTATGAATATTTATTCTATGCCTGCTCAAAATAAAGTCCGGGCAGCGAAAAAAAAAGAATAACAAAAGGAAAAAAGAGTTTGTAGAAAGAAAAGTAGTGAAGAAAAAAAGGATAGAAAAGAAAAGAAGAGCGTGTGTGTCACCATAATGTCCTCTGTGCGCGGCATTTTCCAAGCTGTTTTTAAACTTTCGCATCTCTTGAAAACCAATTTGTCTTTATTAGTTTAGTGTGTTTACATTTATGAAAATTTGAATCCCTCTATTCTATAAAAACGCAGAATTTTAGACCTTTCCCTCCACCATTTAAGTAAAATATCAATTCCGGTACAATCATTGCTCGGATAGAAAGAGAAAGATGAGTAATACAGTGAACAGAACATCTGAAGAAAATAATACTATAAATGAATTATATGATTATCAAAATTTGTTTGCTTTAAAAATATTTTGGTGAAAAACCTATTATGAGACACATCTACATAAAATATTATATGAAAACTTTAGCGAGCATTAATACTGGCGAACCAACTGGTCGCCAAAGACGGCTAGTGTAAAATATAATTATTAGATTAGAAGATAAAACATTACTAAAGTAGCATAAAACACATAAAAAGATTAGGAATTGAACTAGGAAATAAGAGAACATTTTAGAATGAAATTAATATGAATTAATTTAAGATAAAGCTAAGATATATATATAATTTTTGAAATACGAGGATTGTAGATGGTAATCCCCCCCCCGCCGAACACTTCTATAGCAATCACATCTGATATATTGTTTCTACAATAACAGTCCGTCTAGACAGTTATATCTTCTAAAAGGAATAAGAAAAACTCTTACTTTATTTTGGCAGCATTCAATGGAAATGGTAAGTTTTTAAAATCCGGGGAGAAGATCAATAACTTATTCATTTTAGTATGACAAGTCGAGGTCATAAATCATTTGCGAGCTTTAAATTAGTTTTAAAATTGAACAAGTTTCGATCTTTGAAGTGAGTTTAGCCACACCCCATATTGTGTTTACCGCTTGATATCTGTCACCGCCTCTTTGCAATTACTATTCTAATATATTTGCAATTACTATTCTAATATCCTTCGTTCCGAGGTCCTTAACAGCCTCTGAAAAACTTAGATAATGAGAAAATGTCTAACTTTGAGTCAAAACCACTCAATTCATTTAATAGGGTTTTAAATGAATTTTCAAACATTCGCTTTCATATAAGTGGGCTTAAAAATGAAAATATACGAAGAAATAAAAACGCGTAAAAGGATATAAATGAATAAACTTGAAAGCAATTAAGAAAATATTACCAGGTAAAGAATAAATTGTTTAAAAATTTGAAGCTTAAACTTTTGCGGTTATTTCAGTTCGATTGTCATTGAATATATATATATGTTTAAAAATAATTAAGAAATAGGGTTTAAAATAATTAAACTTGCAATCTTCTATTGCTTATCCCTTGTTCTACATCACCAATTTTTTTATTTGATATATAAGCTTATAATCCCTAAATAAAACATTATAACATTGAAGACACCTGCCATTCCAAAAACATTTTCAAAAAAATCTCAAAACATTTTACTGCTCATTCTGTTTAAGGAAAGCAAACAAAAAATGTCAGAACCCTTTTTTCTTACTATGGAACCGATATCTATGAATTTTATTTTATTTGGAACTGAACTCATAGCGTATGTCATCAATGGTCACGTTTTTTTTTTTTTTTGTCTCTCTCTATTTTCGAGATATGTTGCAAAATAATTTTTTCCCTTTAACCTCAACAATATAGCAGTTTGGCATATTAATTTTGCCAATTAACTTGTACAACTAACCAATTAGATTATTCTATGTTTATTAAGTAAAAATAATTTAAACTCGCACTTTCATTTAATGTTATTGGATTTTATTAAGTCAAATCAACGTGTATCATCAATATTTATTGATTGATATTACTAAATTATTGACTGGCCAGGATAGCCTGGTTGGTAGAGTGTTAAACTCGTACTCCTTAGGTTACAGGTTCGAAGCTCACCGGCCGAAAGATTCCCCAAGTGTGTGGCGGCTGGCGCTCGTTAAATTTATCGTGATCGCAAAGTCCTCCCTGCCGAGAGTAATACCACTGAGAGTCGATACTAAATTTTGATCGAGATATAGGAATGAATGAAGTTCGCCCCTTAAAAAGGGATGTGATGTGTGTGTAACTAAGTCGTAGTTTTGGTCCTAGATGGGGCTACTTGTAAAACAAGAGATGCATATCTCCGGCTTAAAATCAGCTGATGTATCAGCTGGGCTTGTCCATGGCAAGTGCCATAAGTAACAACCACAGCAACAAATTATTGGTATTAATTTTGTGAGCAAAAAGTCTGCGAAAGCTGCTAGCATGTTAAAAATTATAATGATAACGCAAATAATGTAGTGATCTTTCATAACATTCTTAAAATAATTTGTATTTTATAAGTAAGTACTTAGAATGTGATTAAATAAGCAAATTATAACTAGATTCTTAGATCTCTTGAGTTACTCAATACCACACATCACAAGATCAGACTTTTTGACCATTGCAATCTCATTACTGCAAACGCTGATGACCTACTCATTATTAGATGGTAAGACTTGTCACCCAAGTCATTAGACGTTTTGACTTTTAAATTCTGAATTTTCTTCACTAGACAGAAAAAAAACTTTGTATAATCATACCCTAGATTCTTATTTTAACCTCATGTTTAATGTTACATAAAAAAAAACTTGAGCATAAGCAAATAGAATGCTTTGTGGACCTAAATCAAAGTCTAGATTTTATGATGACATAACCAACAATATTATAACAAATTTACTACGGACGCAAGACTGTTATTGTTGTGCTGTGTTATTGTGACTAATGGCACTTGCCGTGGACAAGCCTCCGCTGATGCGATCAGCAGATTTTAAGCCTAAGAAATGCGTCTCTTTGTTTTATAAGTAGCGCCATCTAGGGCCGAGAGTACGAATTAGCTACACACACGTCACAACCCTTTTTAGGGGGGTGGACTACATTTATGCAAATTCATTCATACATCTCAGATCGTAATTTAGACCTGGAACAGTGAACGATTACCCCTGACCCAGTACCCCAGTGATAATACGCAAGACTACTTAGTATTAATACTATTTTAGCAGAAATATTTCCTTTCAAATATAATTTTAAGATTATAATCGTAATTTAAAGCTACCTAGATTTCATTTTAAAAGTTCATAAGCGATGGAAAACTAAGCACAAACCCTTGAAATAAATCAACCTGAACAAGTTAAATGTTTTTATGATTTATATTCTCAAAGCATCGTAGGGTTAACATAAGTTTATTCTACAAAACTGTCATTACCAGATAACGTTTTTTGATAATGTAGAGCGTACAAATACATTAGCAATATTCACAACCAAATAATGAAGGGGACAAACCCCTAATGATTTCCTGCCGTCAAGGCCCATTAAAAGAAACTAAGTGCTATTTGTTCCAAATTAACCCCTTTTTCGCGACCGAGTACGATAATTGGCTACATTTCGTTTTCAATCTCCCTCACCCCTCCATGGATTTCCCCTACTAGAAAAAGCCACAATTACTTGAATCACCAGAAAAGAAAAAGTTAGAACACTTAGACGGAAAGTTCAAAAGAAGCCGGCCAAACCGATTTCGAAAGATGGTAGCAGGGTTGTGGGCGGTGGCAGTGAGAAAAGTAAGGTGCCTCCACCTGCCAAGCCCCTTCGCGTCCACGATACCCTGTCACGAAAGCCACGAGAAGTCACGCACAGAGGCGCACGATAGCTAGAACCATTCTAGCAAGGAATGGATTTGTTTTGAAAGAAACAAGAAGAGGAGCCCCCTTTTTTTGTTTGAAGCAGCCTGGGGAGGTGCGTGGGTGTTACTCTCACGGAAAGATCGGCCTGTCACGCACAAGGTTGGATTGAGTTTTTGTTTAAGATTACGAATTGGCTGTTCCGTTGCCAGCACAAATTAGCAATCTTTTTTTCTAATTTTGATTTTCGAAATGGTTGATTTTAAATTTGGAGAAAATCTAAAAATATTCCTATTTAACTTTTTCCAAAAAGGAATCTAAAAATAATAAAAGGCATTTAAAACACACACACACGCACGCACACACACACTAAAAAACAGATTTGGTATTATTATTGTTTTTTATGCACATTCACGAAATTTGGGCAATAAAGTATATAAGATAATATACAATTTATATAGAAATATAATTTTTAGTCTATTGATTAAAATCCCAATTTGAAATTACTTCTAAACAATTAAAATTACGGTGGACTTTGAAGCTTTTATCAAAGTCCAAATTGACGTAGCAAAATTAAATACCTCATGGAGATAATATTTGTTTTTCACGCCTTCATGTTTCCTTCGATGCTTCTAGTTTAAGGCACGTGACTTAACTAAAATGATGATTTTTGGCGAAAATATCACCAAGTATTTTTTTTATTCAAAATTATTTATTTATTCAATAATACATTGTTCTGACTTTTTATTAAACTGTTCGAATTCGATTTTTTAAATTGATTATTTTAGGAAATCACACTGATTTTCACAGTTACATAATATTCGTTCCAAAATGATCTTACCGTTTCAATAGCTGCTTACTCATATTCTAAATTTTGGTACAATTTTCCTACATAAAACTTTACAATTAGTCTAATGAAAATTTATTATTAAAATTTGGTAAAATAATTTCTTATTACGTTCTTCAGCTACTGAATTTTGGAATAAATACTCTGTAAATTTAAAAAAGATTTTGTAGTTAATCTAGTGCTCTACAATTAAAAAAGAAATCATATTACTTATCATTTGAGTACCAATATTTACAGAAAGGATAGAGACATATCTTATTTCTTAGACAATTAAATTACGGTGAAATCAGGACTTATTTCTTAGTCCTGATTTCTAAGGTACATACAAGAGTTTAAACAAAACATTTGATAAAATTTTAAAATAAAAAGAAAAATTTGATACATACTTCTTTTTGACTTGCACACACATACACGAATGAGCGCGAGAGTGCACATACATATAACATTAAATTGTGATATGAATAAAAACATGTGGAATTACGCCTATTATATTGATTGTATATCTTAAGAGAATCATGTGGTAGGACATCATGGAACTAAAACCATTTGTTGTCCTCTATGTTTCTTTTTATCTATCTTCCAACTTTTTTGTTTTTTCTTTATTCATGCATCTTCTAACTTTCATTATTTTGCGATCATTGCTATTGTACAGTGTTTCAATTTCTTAATCGCGATCAAACTCTATGGATACAAAACTGATTCCTTTTCTTCCTTCTAATTTGAATGAACATTTGATGAAAAAAGGAAGTTAACTTGAATTTCATTATAACAATTTAAGCTATTGTGAGAAATTAAGCAAAAACTTGATTTAAAAATTACCGAAATACAACTATTTACATGATTATTAAATTGACATAATCAAAAAGATAATTTTTTTTTCAAATTTTAAGATGGTGTAAAAATTGTTTTCATCCTGAGCAATTTTAATTAATTAAAATTAATAATAATTTTAATTTTGTTTAATCAGGACCTCACTTAGGCAGGACCCCCACATAAGTGAGGGCTCCAAAATCGAATAGAAATTTTATTTCACGTTTCCTTCTTAATGAATGTTGTGAAAAAAGTAGTACTAAAGTGTGTATTGTGACTAATGGACAAGCCTCCGCTGATACGATCAGCAGATGATTTAAGCCTAAGAAATGCGTCTCCTTGTTTTACAAGTAGCGCCATCTAGGACCAAGAGCACGACTTAGCTACACACACGCCACAACCCTTTTTAAGGGGCGGATTTCATTTAGGCAAATTCATTCATTCATCTCAGATCGTAATTTAGACCTGGAACAGAGAACGATCATCTCTGACCCAGTAATCCCAGTTGTATTACTCTCGACATGGAGGACTTTGTGACCATGAACAGATTTAACGAGCGCCAGTCACCATACACTCGGGGAATCTTTTGGCTGTTGAGCTTCGAGCCCGTAACCTAAGGAGTACGAGTCCAACGCTTTACCAACCAAGCCATCTCAGCCTTCCTAAAGTGTATAGTACTAAAGTTGTGAAGAATATATTACTAAAGTAGTAAAGCAGAGGGAATCCTATAGAAATTTTGCCCCAGGTCCCAACAAGGCGAAGTCGAGCCCTGTGTTTAATCTTATATTTATTAAAATTATAATTAAAATTTCAAAAAAACTCACTCACCCGCACAAAAACACACATTTTAATTTATTATCAGTATTTATAATCCTAATTAAGTTTTATCTTAATTTATGCCATATTCTAATTTTTTTAATTTCTTGATCTTATTCCCTCTTTTATTTAATTAATTCTGCAGCCGCTCTACAAAACTGATGATCTCAGCATTTTCTCAAGCTCTTAGGGAATGGATAAGAATCCGTAATTCTTACAACATTCTTTTAAAGCAACCTAAGATTCCCTTTCTTAAATCAACGAGTGTCAAAGAAATCTCTATCAAAATCTCATTGTAAAGCCACTGATTGGAAAAATTCTGTCTCAATTGCATTTGTATCATGATGTAAATCAGCTTTGTAATCGTTTATTGTACAAAAAATACCTCACGTAGTCAAAAATCGAAATTAAAAAAAAATTTCTTCTATTCGGCCATGCGTCTGCTAAAATATTACAAACATGCCCCCCCCCTCTCTGTCTCTCTTTCTCTCACACATACATACGGGCATCTATTTCCAACTTGTCTACTCTCACTATTCCTTAGATTTTCAAATAGCGAATGTGACATCTGAACCTATATACACTGCATGACTTCTGAAGAATTTATTTTCAAATTTAAGTTGCCCAACGTCAAGGTAAGTCAGTTAAGTGATAATGTGTGCAAACCCTTAATGCAATATTATGAAATTGGCCTACGAATGTACGCTGAATGACTACAAAGATTCTGCAAAACATGTTGCACATTTTATAAAAACACATCAACAAACATCATCTTACAAAATTGTAATATGGAAGCAAACAGAAAACAGCAAGTAAAGAGCACGCTCCACCATCAACGTTTCAGAGACAGAATGGGTATGCGTATTGGCATAAGGGTAGTGGTTTTTCTCCGTGATCTGAGAGTCCAAAGTTCGAATTCCAATCAGGGCTTTGTTCTCTCTGTGAGGTGTACAAATGTGCCTCCTGTAAAAAGGGATTGTGCAAACGAATGTGATGCTTGAGTAGCTAAGTCATACTCTTGGCCATAGTTGGAGCTACTTAACAACAGACGTGTAGCGATTGAAGGTCGCGATACGAACCTACGACGCTAGGATCAGTAGCCGAGTTGTTGTTGTTACTTATGGCACTTGCCATGGACAAGCCCCGCTGATACATCAGCAGATTTTAAGCCGGATATATATTCGTCTCTTGTTTTACAAGTAGCGCCATATAGGGCCAAGAGTACGACTTAGCTACAGACTCGTCACAACCCTTTTTAGGGGGCGGACTACATTCATGCATATTCATTCATTCATCTCAGATCGTAATTTAGCCCTGGAACAGAGAACGATCACCTCTGACCCAGTACCCCCAGTGATATTACTCTCGATATGGAGTACTTTGCGATTACGAACAGATTTAACGAGCGCCAATCGCCACACACTCGGGGATTGTTTTGTTTTGGCCGGTGAGTTTCGAACCCGTAACCTAAGGAAAACGAGTCCAACGATGGCCATAATGCTAAAGTCGACTTCAGTATCGTAGATGTTATCTGGCCTATAAGGTTAGCGCTACAGTACTCCCCCACCAATGAGTCAGCGAAAAAGCGAACAAGTTTGCTTTGCGCCAAGTGTTATGGCCAGTTGCTGCTTGCTCGTCAAGTGAATCAGACGAGTTTTGTTTGCTTGCTTGTTGCGTCAAGTGAGTCTGACGATTTTGCTGCGGGTAGATATCGCCACGACTTTTGCGGAAGGTTACATTGTCAAGATCACCAATGTAGTGATTGAAGGTCGCGGTACGAACCTGCGACACTAGAGCCAGTGGCCGGGTAAAATGTCCATAATACAAAAGGCGACTTCAGTATCGTAGATGTTATCTGGCTACAGACACTCATTAAGCTTAATTTCGCCGATGCATCAGCGAGCTTGTCCATGGCAAGTGCCATTAGCAACAACAGCAACAAGACAGAATGGTTTCATATTTGATTACCTCCAGAAGGATTGACGCATTTACGATTAAGAAAACAAAATTTTATAAATTTCTTTGTAATATGTTAGAAACCATTTGTTATTATCTAGCATAGTTTTAAGAAATTAGCTTACAGATATAGAGGTAATTTATAGATATCTGGCATGTGTTGTACTTAATTTCAATGAAATCTCTTGAACGTTACTATATACACATGATTTGTTCATCAAATTTACTGTCAAGTTGAGACATACATTAAAGTCGTACTTTTTTGATAGTGTCATACATGTTTTGTTTATTTTCATATGATCCTTTCCAACGGAGACGAGCCTGATCACTTGATAAAACTAATAAAAATTTTAGCATCTACGTAATGCATTTCAATTTGCAAGTTTTATTTTACGAAAGTTAAATTTCGCTTTCGTTTTCTTCAAATTTTAAAAATGGTAGAACTTTGTGCAACTAAATATTGATGAAACAGCTTGAATTTCTCTACAATAATGACAATAAATATCATTATGTCAGGAAAACTATGCGAAAAATATTTTTAGGAAATTTCAAAAATTTAGGAAAAATTGCGCAATTACTCAATAATTATTAATAAAAAAAATAAGATTATTTTTTAAACTTAAAATCAATATTTAAAAAAAAAACACTTTCATTCATCGAGTTAAAAAAAATAAATAAAAATAAAGTGATTAAAAACATTCCAGCACGTTATAGGTTTGAGACGTCTGTCTCAATGTTAAGATTTTTTAACTATGCAGTACCGACAATGCATGCATCTAATAATTAGAATAACGAAACAATATTTACTTTCAAATAATTTTAGAACGTATCAGAAAGAAAAAAAAATGCTTATAATAACTAAAAGGCTGATTCATTGGATTTGAAATTATTTCTGGTGATAGTATGCTCTGACATGAAGAAAATAGTGGATTCAATTAATAAAGTATAACAAGGAAAAGTTTTTTTAATACAGAAATAATAATTGTCTTGATTTAGTTCCAGTAGATGACAGCACTAAACATAAAAACTCTGAAACTAGTTGATGTGTAAAGCACATTTAGAAATCAACACAAGATGGCAGCACGTGCAAATACAACTCGATTATCGTTGACACGAGAACATATTTCATGCGGCTGCTTTTTCTTTCTTTTTATATACGATATAAGTGTGTAGGGTGAAATCCATCTGTAAACCGCAACATGCGAAAACTCGTTAAGCAAGAAACGACACCCATGATGAAAAATAGTTTAAAATGTTGAGAAAACTGTGAAACCTAGGGTTACTGAAACTAACAAGTAGTTACTTTTGAAATGGTGGATGTTAATTAAAATTATTTAATACAGGAAGGGTTTTCCGCAGTTTCTGATAATATTATAGCACAGTAATTTTTTAGACGCTTTTAAATTAATATATATATATGTGTGTGTGTAATTATGAACGTTCAATATTTAATTTATCTTCAATTTCAATTAATATTCTACGTTCTAGTTACTGTTTATATGCACGTATGGTGTTATGAAATTGAATACTTTTTTTTGCAACCTTATTGTTGCTGTCAGTAGAGTTTCAAAAATTTGAGCACGAACAATGTTGTAAAAAATATTTTAGACTGAAAATACAATCAAAACACAGTTGTTGGAAAATAGATGTACTTTTAAAAATTCCAATTTTAATAATTTTTTTACAATTAACACATTTTTTCCCTCTTTGATAAATTACTTTTAACAAAAGAAAACAAATTATTGTGAAGTAAATGGATGAGTTTAAATCAGAGGAACAGAAAATGAAACCTCAGCTAAATGGCAGCCCAACAGAAAGAGAAAAAAAAATAAAAATCAAGAAACCAAAGCTGAGCCTAGAAGGGTTGAAATGAGAGAGAGATGGAAAGAAACAGCAATGATGCTTTTTATGCAAAATTTGATCTGCAATCAAAACAGTCCAGTCATCGCTAAACTAAATAAATGTAGAGGTTTTTATTCTCTTCTCGTCAATAGGCATCGCCAGGCATTTAGATTTAGGCTAATTTTAATACTTTATGAGGCTTTTCCCAGCAACTATGTATTTTAAACTTATTTATTTACTATTTAATGTCATTATAGTTTTTTTTTCATTTATTTTGGATATTCATCAAATTTTCAAAGTGAAAAAAAAAATGTCCTGGTACAATTTTTTAAAAAAAGTTCAGATTAGGAATAATTTTTAAAATTATTTCACGGTGTATTTTGGTCCAGCAGTCGTAACGATTAAATCGAAACTGATCGCTATCTATAAAGAATAGGCATTAAAAGTAAGATAAAGATATATAAAGCCATTCTACGTCATTATCATATTATGATGCTCCAGATTAGAAGCTCCAATATTCTTTGTTTTAATGAATGATAATGCTCGAAAAATAGTTTTTATTTCGGTTGGAATTGTCATTCATATCCAAATAAATAAATATTAAAAAAGCTATTTTGCAATTTTAAAAAATTAGATATAGAAATGAAAAAATAAATAAATAAAGCCATTTATTACAAACCTATATAGAGGGGCAGAAGCCAAAGCATGTGTATAGGAAATGAGAAGATTCATAAATATACATTTCAATTTACAGCTAATATTCTGAGAATGAAATAATCTATTCTCGATGAAAGGGATAAAAATGTTAGATAAATAGATAGCAAAGGTAGCAAAAAAGAAAAACTCAGGTCTATTCTGTAGTTGGTCAACGTAAAAATTAAAAATTAGAATGAAGGCGAAAATATTGCCTACCTAAATTTTTTGCAAGTTTAATATTGTACAAGTTTGGAATCTTTTTATGTTAAAACATGTTTTGATGTCATGAATGGAATGTTAGCAGAATAAATCTTGATTAGACATTTTGGTTAATATACCAAAATTTCATTGAGAAGCAATAAAATTTTCAACTAAGGGGACATTGCCATAATTAAATATTTTCTGGTTTAGAATATTTAAATATTTTCTGATAAGGTCTATAATTGCATTTTATTTTAATGATACTTGGTAATTTAAATATAAAAATAGTTATTATGCATAACATATTACAATACCATTTAATTCATAACAAAATAATATAGCAAACATTCTGCAAGTTTGATTTTTTTCTGCAAAAAGCATTACAAACAAAGAAAATTTCATCTAAATTATATCCAAGTTTGAACACAACCAGGTTGTGGCTTGAATTACCATTATGCTCAAAGGACCAAATTGAAAAGCTTTGAAAAGCGAAATAAATAACATTCAGCAGATCTTTTATTATTTGAAAAGAATATTCCATTTTATTTTTTAATATTTTGCTGATACACAGAAAAGATTAATCTTTTTTTATTCTCTTTACATTTTAATATATATTAATCCTATTATCGTTGTTTTAATATATATTAATCCTATTATCTTTGTTTTTATTCTCTTTACATTTAATATATATTAATCCTATTATCGTTGTTTCTTTCTTATAAATAATCAAGAAGTATTACAACACTTTATTTTAAGAGCAGATAAAAAAAAAGTGGTGAGATTCATCCCCTAAGTATAAATCAATTTTCTTATATTCTTTTAATGTAGCCTAGGCTGGCAAAAAACATTGTTATAATCTAAAATATTAATGAATTGACATTATTTGACACTACTTTATATTTTCATATGTGTATAGAATAAAAGTATTTTGCATCCAAAAAATAATACTTACAATCTAATATTACTTCAATGACAGAATTTCATTTTGTTTGAGCATTACATACAAAATTATAGTAATTAGAATAATGGGAAATATATTTTATATTGTTTAGGACATTAGTTAATCTTGAAAATATAATATAAAAAGTAATAAATACCAAATTGATAAAAAAAACTTGTTACAAAATTTGAAATGTGTTTTACATTAATTACAATCAAATAATTTGATATGCTTTTAAATATTTCTTTAAAAGGAAATTAAATTTCTATATTTCATTGATATATATATCACTATATTACATATGATTTATACATATTTCATCTAATAAGCATTTCCTTTATTCTTTAAATTTGGAAGAATTTTATAACCTAATAAATAAAAATATTAGGTTTTAACAAGGAAAAAGACTCTTAGTCAGAATTAAAAGTAACAACTATTAACAAAACATTACAACAACGGAAAATATTTTTTTTACAATAATTTGATATTTTTTGTTATTGACTGATTTTTTCATATGCCCTTACATTAAAAAATTATTGAAAATATCATTTGATGAAAAAGATAAATAAATAAAGTAAAATAAAATTGCCTGATCAGTAGCATTCTGAATGATTAAAATTTTGAGGGCAATTGAAAATGTATCGTTTTTTTCTAACAAACAATTAAAAGACCAAATATTTTAATATAAAATATGATACAAACATTTTATTATTTGCAATTCATTTTTAACTAAGATGAAAAAAATTTAATGCAGCAAGTCATTTTAAATCTTGAAACATTTCGCATGCACACACACACAAAACTGGTTTACCAATAGAATTGGAAAGAAACACTAAAAATTCTCATAAATTATTAATAATTTTTAAAAGAAAGATACAAAATACATTAAAATATGTGATCAGTAAATAAATAAAAATATTTAATACAATTATATTTTAATACAGTAGTAAATATAGCATTTGAATAATTTTTTCTAATCATGGAAAAATAGTCTTTAATTAAAAAGAATATATTTAGTAATCTGCCATAATGAAACCTTTATATTTTAAAGTATTAACAAATAAAACTTGAAGAAAAATCTTGGAGCAGTTCAGATTACATAGTATATAAATCACTTATGAATTGATCAAATGTTTTACACTTTTCATAAAAATAAAATTTCTAGAAATTGTTCTGTATCTTGTATTATAAGATACAGAATGAATGCAAAGAATATATTATAATGAATGCAAAGAATATATTTAGAAGAATCCTCTAATAATTTCAAAGATTAAGTTTTTAGTTCTGTCAAAATAATCTAGGGAGAAACAAAACCTTCTTTGGTATCACTGTATAAAATGGTCAAAAAAAGAATTTTTAACAGATGCATAATTTTCAATGAACATTATCTTAAAAAAGAACTGATATGCAGGGCCTGACTAAGGCAGGGGCATACAAGGCAGTTGCCTTGGGCCCCCACATAAGTTGGGGCCCCCAAATTGAATAAAAATTTTATTTTTCCTATCCTTTTTTAATGAATGTTCCTCATTACTAAAATAGTGAAGCAGAGGGGGGGCCCAAAGAAGTTTTTGCCTGTGCCCCAACAAGGCTAAGTTGGGCCCTGCTGATATGTATAAAAAAATGCATAGAAAATATTTTTGAGTGGTATATTCTACAGTTTTAGTTTTTAATTAATCAACTTGTGATGCTAATTTCATTTAATGTTAAAAGCAATTCTATAAAACACTTAACAGTTCACAATTATAAAAACAGAGGGCATTTCTTTGATACTTGCAGGGCAAATATTATATTCTTCTCTAATGTCCTTAAATTTGACACATAATGGATTTATTTAATTTTGAATGAAAAAGTAATAAACTTTTAAAATAATCTGTACTTTATCAACTATGCCTAATTCTCCATTTGTGTTTTATTAAAAACAAACCAATAAATAAAAAAAAATTTTAAACAACAATAATAAAAAAAAATGCTAACGAATTTTAACAATAATAATTTAAAAAAAATGCTAACATATTTTAAATAAACCACATTACTGAAAGTAATTTCAATATTTTAATAATTAATAGTCAAATTAAATTATAAAATCTTAATGAACAATAAAAGGATTGTCTATCTATTCCAATTTTCTAAACACCTAGTAGTTTAGTAGAAATAACTACTTAGCATTAAATAATAACTAAAAAACAAACAAACAAAAACTTTATAAACTACTCATGGATGCATACATTACAAATAAACATTTTGCAAAATCTGAGTGATACTGAAATGATAGTGTTAGGTTAGTTTGTATTTTGTAAACTAACTTAATGCAATGAGTCCATATAACATATTTATAAAAGGATATATAAATAATTTGTAATATAAATTTTCGATTTGAAAATAATGTGGAATTTTTCACACATTTCAATTGGATATAACAAATTAAACATTTTAGGCAATCAATTATACACTTGAGAGTAATGCTCCCCCCAACTTT
>JAOUZG010036900.1:8223828-8240166 GCA_026289955.1 Argiope argentata | reverse complement strand
CACACACACACACACACACACACACACACACACACACACACACACACACGTAGGGATAGAGATCAATAGTTTTTATGATAGTTTCAAACTGGTTTAAATTGGTTAATGACTTAAATTATTTAAGATAAATAATGACTTAGTATAAAAATGTCCTTACATGATAACTTGAAATTTATCATCGAAAAATTCATTTTTTCCCAGGCCAGTGCAGCCGGTATGTAGGGGTCAAATAAAGCCCATTGTCAAAATGAAGATTAATTAAAGATAGCATTAAATAACTATACATGTATCAAATTTGTTTCTAAAAATATTCTTGATTAAATTACCTTTATTACTTAAAACTAATCCGCTCAAAAATGTATCAAAATTAATGTTCTCACAAATGTTAACTTAATTACATGAGTAACTTAATTACTCATAACGAGCCATACATCACTATAAGCCATGCACTCTCTACAAGCGAACACGGTCATCCTTAACAATGCGATGACTGAAGGGCAAAAACGGCAATTTTCGTCTACTGCATTCATTTCTACTCTTAACAGATGTTTAACAGACGCAACTATTGGAAAAGAACGTTAAAATAAATCTGACCTGCTGCCTTAGGGATATTTGTAATATTTGTTCAGGTGTGCGAACAAAGGTAAATGCTACAACTGCATGATTAAATGAAATTTACTGTTAAAGAGCCTTTCATTTCGAGAATATCAAAATCATAACCGCCATGTCATTGACTTCAAATGTTGAATCATTTTATTACTTCCATCTATCGTAATAAAACACTACAAATTCATAAAATAAGTATTTCCATTATAAGAGTAATATATTTTTTATTGCGTAGCTGACATTTTTTTTTGTTCAAATGAAGAATTAAAATGTCATTACAATTTTTTGAAAAGGGATTTCATATACTTACAACGTTTAAAAATTTGATTATTACATAGTTTAAAATTTTAAAAGGCCTGACATAAAAAGGAAATATTAATAACTTCCTCAGATGTAGAAAAAGCCCATTAACTTCATAAAGATAAATTTTGAGTATTATGAGTCTATTTCAAAATAGAAAGTACTACTATGGGTCCCGTTAAGGGATTCAATGAATTGAAAATTAGTGTAACAGTTATTTATTCACAGACAATTCACATATAAAAGGTAGATATACAAATAGGAGCATGGATAAAATGAAGAGCACATACCGTCGCCTGATCGGCACTGAGTCTTCGCCTCCAGGCATCAGAGGGCGCTGTCTCTGCTGTTAGTGTTACAAGAGCGGCTACACTACAATAAAATTCTTTAAAAAGCACAATATTCCTAACAAATTATTGTATTTAAAGTTGCTGAGTTATTTAAAAAGAAAATTTGTTGAATCTTTAATTCCCATTTTCTTTTCGAGATGATGTAACATTAACCAGGTATTTAAAAGACGTTTTTATAGAATTATGCATAATATTAAAGTAAATAATTTTTTTCAAAAAGTCAATTTCTAGAAAAATAGTACCCCCTTCATCTTTTTTAAACAATAAATTATAAAGTAAATTGAACCCTAATATAAATTTCACAGAACACTTAATAGCAATTCCTGATCATAGAATGTTCAATCTTTTGACATTAACTTTCTGCCTTTGGGAGTTAAATATTGTGAGATATCAAACGATTTTTTTCACACTTTTTAGTATTGCGAAGTATTTAGAAAGAATAGTAATCGCCGAAGTATTCGAATTCCGGATTTTGACCAGTCCCTGCGTTTTAAACTTCTTGAGTTAAAAAGAACACGCATCTTTGGAAAATGTCTGTCTGTCAGTGACTAAGACAAGTAAAAAATGTTTTGAGCTAGACGGGTGATATTTGGTAAATTGCTTTTACACCAATTTTGTATAATTCTAACTGGCTTTCGCATTGTAAATGCAACTAGATTAGATAAGAAGCAAAAATGCAAATTAAAAAAAAATCATTCCTGAAATTGCTAAAATTCTACAGCCTTAATGAACAAACAACCCACGCTGATTTAGAGATTTTTTTTTACAATAAATCAATTCTAATTATCGACTTTGATGAAATTCGTCTAATGAAGTTTTCGTTTCATTTGTAAATACTTGATGGTGACTACGATTATTTTTCATATAGCAAATTTGGAATCAGAATTCTTTTCTTATAATAAAACTAATTTTAATGTTAGACATTAATTTCTCTTACAGGTATAAGTCCATATGAAATTAATATTCAAGAACAAATAATTGAAGCCTTCCGAGTATTCGATGAAGAAGAAAGTGGACAAATAGAAATAAAGTAAGATTTCGTTAATTTTTTAGATTCAGTAATTAAATTTGTTTATTCTTACGATCCCTTTAAAAAGAATATTTCAGCATTGGTTACAAACTGTTTTATTATCCTAATTCGCAGGTTTTGGCCACCAAAATTGTCATATTTATGCTCTTGGATAAACTTTTGAAACAGGACGCATTAATTAGTAGATAAATTTTAAAACTCTTTTATAGTCATATCAAAAATTAAAATTTTAAAAGAAAACTTAATCTATTGATTTTTTAGAGATGTATTTTATTCAGTGTAAAGAAAATTGTGAAATTTTATTGTCAAAATTACAAAGAAATAACATTACTATAAATAACATTAAGGGTGACCGAAAACCAACAAGAAAAAATTTCGCCAATTTGGTGATTTTTTAAGAAGAAAAATTTCACCAATTTGGCGATTTTTTAAAATTTAATAGTATGTGGTTCGTATGCTATAAACGACAAGTACCTAAATAGCATTTTCAATGCATAATTAAACGACCGAATCTGTTTTATTTTCTAGCAGAGGTATTATTCTTTATCAGCATAATATTGTAAAACCTTAGATGCGACAGAAGCTGTCAGATGAACTCAGATTTCCTTTTTTCATATGCCGTATATAATGTTTTTGTTACTTATTATAGTAAACACACACCACCCATGTAGAATTTATATTTCGCTTTTTATTAAATAGAATATGATCAATATTTGACTTTTAACTACAATTTTAATAGTGAGATCACATTCCGAATTTCTTTTATTTATGCCAGTTCGATTTGATGTTATTATGTTTACAAGCATGCGAATGTGCAGATCGACAAATGGTCAAAGGAATGGTCAAAAGGACTTCAAAGGGATTTTGTTTAAAATTTTGCCAAAATCTTCTCTTTTAAATGTTAACGCAAAAAATAAAATTTCCTTTATCCAAATCATCGTGTTTTTGTGTTGTCACTTTTGCGTGCATATGAAATCATAAACGAACAAATAGTGTTAATCCGTATCAATTTGGCTAAAATCCGATGTTGAGTTTTACTTATGTTAAAACTTGTTTTCTTTTGCAAATTTGTGTTGTTTTTAGTTACTAAAAATTAGCTGTATAACAAATTTTGTTTATCTAGTTTTTTGTGTGAGTGTTTTATAGTTTTCGAGTTCCTTTCTACCTCAATAGCCATTCATAAAGAGCTCTTTCGAATAGATTAGTTTAAAATTTAAAAGAAATTTATGAATTTGGCTTAAAAAAACCTATATCAAATTTTTTCTGTCTACATTCAGCTATCGAGTTCATAATATATAAAAGATTTTAAAATTAAATTTATTTCAAGCATATAGATTCTCCAATATCTCGATTTCGAATTTTTCTACCATTATAATACTTTCTTTTTGAATATTCCGTATATAAGATAGTAAAATAGGTAATTTTTTTTTAAATTCAGAAATTTATATTTTACGTCATATAGCACTCATATTTTAAATGCATTAATATTCAGTTTATACCAGGCTACATAAATGTATCAGCTTAAAAAATTGATTGCTGTTCATAAATTTATCTCTCCAAATTATAGTTTATTTCACATGATCAATTTATTGCATTCTACATTTCTCTATATCTTTGTGAGCTAAGCGCAAAGTCCATAAATTTTTATTGAACAATGCGAATATTCGTTGTTTAGAGTTTAAATTTATGATATGCGAAGAAAGAATAAAATTTTAATATATTTAATTTCAAAATTTATACCGGCTTTCTTTCCAAATAAATCACCGCTACCTTTACAAAGTAGTTTTTGTACTCATTGATATTAACATAGGTAAACACAATTAAACTAAAGGCAATATTTGATCAGAAAATTGTATCCTTTATATTAAAAGATTTATGCTTTAATTTTGACTACCTTTATGCGTAGAAATAATTTTTGCCACAGTGCGAAATTTCTTCCTTTCTTAACTATTAGTTCTCTCGTATTTCTTAAATATTTGCACTGTTTTTATATTTAAAATTCCATATATCTTAATGAAAATAGATACAAATTTACAGTTTGAGTATCTAATGATAGTTAAGATTGAATAGTCTTTCTAATTTTTCAACTTTTTTCACATGACCTTTTGCAATATCCTCTAAAATATTGTGAGGTTCTTAAAAAATATGTTAATTTCTAATTTTGTTACACTGTAACTTGAAATATTCATTTCTCACTTTTGATTAACTTTAAATGTTATCCTGTTGTTTTACTAATCTCAGATGGTCCAGCAGTGCTAGACCATCTCCATAAAACCCAATGTTTCCAAAAACATCATAAAAAGAGCTGTGTATTTGAGAATGTCGTGCTTTGTAAAATTAAGACGATTTAAAATGTGAGTGGGAAAAACTGGAGCGCTCTTACACCAATGACAGCCCGGAAAATACTTTTGTCACTTTAAATATTATTGATTATCATGATCATAAATATTGTTACAAAAAGTGAATCTCATCTTAAAAACTTGCTGGGAAAACTCGTGTCTTACCAACTGATTTGAACAAACCATGCAAATATTAAAATGAAATCTTCTACGCATATTTCAATGTATCATGTCAGAACATAATTTTTTGAATGGCCAAGCACTACGTGCTCGTGCAAGTTAAATTATATTTTTATTCATTTGAATTGTTTCATTGAATCAGTCACTTTAGTATTGCCAACGATCCAATTTTTTTTTGTCTTGCATTAATTCTTCAAAAAAAAAATATCACGTTTCCTGTTTATTTCATTTCATATAATCACGTGCTCAAAACGACATTTTTCTAGGTTTTATTTGCTGTAGACATTAATATTTTTTTAATCAGAGCTTTTGTAAATGCGATGGCAACGCCTTATTGAGAACTGATTTGTTGACGTGTTCGTGCAGTCAATCCACCTATTTCAATTTTTCACCTACGGTTTTTTTATATTTTTCGCCTACATATTTTTGTCAACCTCGTTCCCAAAATAACGTCATGTTCCGACATGATAATAATCTGATATACTAAAAGCGAAGCTCTTAATTGTATGCCATTCCTTCAACCTTTATTGTAGTAAAATATTTAAATTATGTGGAGGTTTCTATATGTTCTGTAAATTGGATATTTTTAGTGTATGTGGTATGGTTTTATGTGAGGTAGTCTTAAAAATATATGGGTGGAGATAAATCTCATCTTAATTTTAAATTTGAAATTAAAATATTTTAATTTAAATACCTTTATTAGTTGCAATCAAAAGTTGTCCAGAAAATAATTTTTCATTTTTATGAAATATTATTTTAAAATTTGTTTAAAAGTACTGTCAATTGAAATTTCTATTCATTGTGATTAACTTCCGCTTTTTCTTATTTTCCATTTCAGAAATTGTGATTAGAGTTCGAATTCTTCTGTCTAACTTGAGACTAACTTTTTTAATGAAAAGAATTTGAAAAGCAATTAGAACCAAATTAGATCCAATGAATAATGCAAATCACAAATGTAAACAATATGTGTAAAACGTAGACTATAATATATATTCTGATTTTCTTCAAAATTTAAATTTAATAATGGTCCCAAACGAAGTTCCCGAAATCATGATACATATCTCATGCTCGCATGACAAATGAAACTATGAATCTAGTAATATATACTAACTTTTTTTCTTATGATTCGGTTTGATTAACTCTCAATTAATTAAATCATACCCTCCTTCTATAAAATAATTTTTAATCAATAGACAAAATTATAATTTTTTTCTGCAAAATCCTTTGAAAAACTCAACATTTTAAGTCATGATTGATTGTTACGAATCAAACTATACTGAGGAGTGAAAACATTAAGACAGTCTACTCAGTAAGGCGTTCCGCCATTTTTGGCCAGTAAAATGTTCGATTTGTAAATGCTCATTATTATAATTCATCTTGGCTTGAATGCTACAAATATGTGGCGGATGACTGAAGACACGTCGTACCAAATGTCTAAGCCAGTGGTGCCTGATCTTTGAGCTGATTTTCCATGGAATCCTCAATGTGCTCTACCGCTACAGGGGTTAATTAGATGACAAGATATTAATTGGAATTCATCATTAAATCCCTCGAACTTCTCCAACATCATTTGAGCCTTGCGACATTCGGGCGTTATTCTGCCGGAAGGTTATATTTCCAAGTATGGGTGAAACTGATGTGCATTTAGATTCAGATTAACCGCAACTTTCGCGGTCTGTTCCTATTTCAAGTATGGGTTCCAAGGTTGCCCATGAGAGCGTCCTTCAAAACATAATGCTGTTGCGATTGAAGATCACGTACGAACCTGCGATGTTAGGGCCTGTAGCCGAATAACATGGCCATAATACAAAAGTCGACTTCAGTAGCCTAGATTTTATCTGGCTTATAAGGCTAGAGCGCTACAGTACTCCCCCACCAGTGAGTCGGCGAAGAAGCGAACGATTTTGTATTGCGCCAAACGTTATGGTGAGTTGCTGATTGTTCGGCAAATGAGTCTGACTATTTTTGTTTGTTTGTTTTACTTGCTTACGTCAAGTGAATCTGACGATTTTTGCTACGAGTAGATGGCGCCTCGACTGTTGCGGTAGGTTGAGCTGTCAAGGTCACCAATGTAACGATTGAAGGACGCGGTACGAACCTGCGACGTTAGGGCCTGTAGCCGAGTAACACGACCATAATACAAAAGTCTACTTCAGTATCGTAGATGTTATCTGGCTTATAGGGCTAGCTCTACAATGCTACCACTACCAGCTTGTATATGACTTGTTGTACATGAGGAAAGCAAGAAGTCGGCATACCCTGACACGACCATCTGCGCGATGGCTGAAAAATCACGAATCACGTGACAACATAACTATCTTAACTTATCCATGGTCAAGTTTCCACGCTCCCAAGAGTATTGTAGGCGTAGTTGACAGTGATTTTTGGTCAGCAGTGGTCTACTAATAGGACGTCTTCTGAGCAGTCTCCTTTCTAGCAGTGTCCGCTGAACTGTCTACTGAAAAGAATACGGATTTGCATTGTTTTGCATGTCAGTTGAACCGTAGTCTGGCGCCAATTTTTCTTTAAAAGTGGGATCACTTTTGAAGTCCTTTTTCTTCAATGGCAAGTGAGGATCCAACACCTTGGCGTATATTTGACATCCTCATTTATTCACTTTGCATAAACACTATGAACGAGAGATAATACAAGGTAAACAAAGAAGTTCTTGCCGTTTACGTTATGCGATTGAAAGAAGTGAAAATAAGTATGAAAATTCGTGTATGACGTGATTGAGAAACCGTCAGTCGAGAGTAGGAATGTCAGTTGTTATAAACGCAGGTCTACTGCTCGCCTTCATCCATCGGAACTCGTACAGTAGCGGAGCGAAATGGACATATCGAAGGAGCACGTTCGAGATTGTTAACTTTACAACTTCAAAGTGGATTTATCAGCCGCTGCATCAAGTCGCCGAATATGTCAAGTGTTTGGGGATAGTGTTGTCTATGAACATACGGCAAGGCATTGGTTTCAAAAATTCAGTCCCTCTGTGATAAAGTACGAACAGGAAGACCACAGGCCTACCAACGGGCAACCAAAGGATCAAACGGTCACTGCGGCCCTGTACTTTCTGCAATTGGAACGTGTACAACAGGCATTGCATCAGAAGGCGTCAGCACTGGTTAATCGAAAGGGTGTTATTGCATGATAACACGAGGCCGCATGTCACGCGGGAGGCCAGGAATATGATACGGCGACTTGATAGTGAGATTTTGTGCCATCCTCCTTACTCACTTGACCTTGCACCACCAGATTAACACTCTTCCATTCCCTGGACAATCATCTGCATGGTAAATCCTTCTCCAAGGAAGCAGACCTGCGCCAAGTTCTCACGGACTTCTTGACATCCCACACCCCCGAGTTTTATCGTAAGGGGATTGAACTACTGGAGACACGTTGGCAGAAGTTCCTGAACGCCGATGGGGATTACTTCGAGGAATAACAATAGTCTACGCTGTTTGTATGTCTTTTGGATCATTAAAAACGGCAAGAACTTTTTTTGGTTGCCTTGTAATTAAACTAATAGTCGTAAAGATTTAAAAAAATTCATTCCAAATCTTTGGGCCATTACAATTTATTTTCTAATGCTTTTGTTTAAATCAGCATACTTTCTCATCATTAGTAAAAATTAACTGTAAAAAAAGTTTTTGTCTTTTCTAGCAGAAGCTAGATACCATTTCCCACTTAATCGATATATATGCCATTCATTCAAGTTCATTGTAAAAAAAAAATGGGGATAGCCGTAGTATTTTGTTTTTAGTTTATAAGCTGACAGCGAATGCATCAAAAGATTTATCGGTTCAGATAACGAGTCGGAACATAACGGCTACTCTAGACTGCAGATTAGGCTTTAGAAAAATATGCAAATATTACATTGGATTATTTTTATGCCTTGATATAGTTTATGAAATTTAAGTATGTTGTTGCTGTTGCTACTCATGGCACTTTACAAGCCGCTGACAGACTTGTCAGCGATTTAAGTCGAATGATTATCTCTTTTTTTTTCAAAAGCGCCAACTAGGGACAAGAAAACGACTTAGCTTAACACACGTCACAAACTCATTTTACGGGCGGACTTTCATTAACGCATTTATCCATTCATTCACAGATAGTAATTTAGATCTGGAACAGAGAACGATCACCTCTGAACCTGGTATTACTCTAGACACGGAGATCTCTGAAACCATGACAGATTTAACATGTACTAGCCACCACACACACACGCACATGGAGAATCTTCGAATGGGTACTCTAGGCATGGATGTCTCTGTAACCATGACAGATTTAACGTGCACCAGCCACCACACACACACACGTGGAGAATCTTCGACTGGGTACTCTAGATATGGATGTCTCTGTAACCATGACATATTTAACGTGCACCAGCCACCACATACACACGCACATGGAGAATCTTCGACTGGGTACTCTAAACATGGATGTCTCTGTAACCATGACATATTTAACGTGCACCAGCCATCACATACACACGCACATGGAGAATCCTTGACTGGGGGGTTTGAACTCGCAACCCAAGGGATACGAATCCAATGCTTTTCAACTTTGGACACAGAAAATTTAAATATAATTACTATCGTAAAAGCATTTTGATAATTTGCTCTTTTACTTTGTTCTTAAAATCATGGGCAAAAAGAAAGAAAAAACTTATCTTTTAGAAGTAAGTATATGATCGAAACCTTTCTGAATAATTATTTGAAGAAAATTGTTTGAATATTTTATTCTATGAATAGAATTAGAAATAACGAGTTAAATTACTTTGAAATATTAAGTAACTAGAGTTAAAACTTCTACTTAAAATAAGCATAAGTAATATAACTCCAATTTAAAGTTACCCTTTGAACTGTTATACCTAAAAGTACTGCATATCAAAAACTTAAATGTTTCTTTCAACTAAATATAATTTGGCATCTTAGAATATGAAATGGGGAAATTATGGATCACATTTTCCTTTCTTTCCGGTTCATGTGAAAGGCATTAAGTTTCATGGCCTAATGGACGATAATGCAAGGAAAATTGTTCTTATTTCAAAGATATGAGCATCATTTCAATAACATAAAATTTTCTTAGGAATGTGGAGATAATTGCAAGGGCATTAGGACGAGTTCCAAGAAAAGCGGAAATCAAGCAATTTATAAAAGAAGTAAGTCTTTTTTTAAAGAATAATATTAGAAATTCTGTAACCTCTTAAGAAAAAGAAATAGCTTCATTAGATGACTAAAAGGATATACCGAAATTTAAAATTATTTTCTGCTTTGAATAAGACTTATTTAATGCAATAAATTGAAATATTTCTTCTCTAGTAATGACTTTCTGGGAAATAAATAAAATTCGTTTGTCAGAAACTGGATTCCGCTTGGGTGACCGAAATTAATTCACATGTCTGTTATTTGCTGTTGAAAAAAGAACCCATGTGCACTTTAGAATAGAATAAATAAAAATTAATATTTTTGTTAAAGACAGAAAAGAACAGTATTTAAGTATAAATGGTTAAGAAATTCTTGTGAAAACATATTTTTTTTGGACAAAAAGGAATTCAGGATGAAGTCATTAGCTAGTTTTATAAACAACGTTTCATCAGAAATTATTCTACAAATCGTTGGGTAATATAAGCTTTTACTGTGTCTTTAAATTTAAATAAAAAGTACAGGGTAAGTCAAAATGAATATAGCGATTACAAACGGCTATAACTATTTAATAAAAAAATATTTATCGATAAGATTTACACAGAATGTAGAAGAATCTTCAAAATTTTATATACAGAAGTCATAGATGTTCTATGTGACTTCCCTTGGTCACACGGACAACATCTAATCGGTATTCCATTTCACGCCATACATTCTGAAGCATTTGTTCATTAACCGACTACTCCCTACTACCTTCGTACGTCGATTTCCGTGGGCTTTGTTGATACGTTTCGCGAATTTTTTCAACGTTTTCCGATGAAACACGTGGCCTTCCGCTACTTTTTCCTTTGCACAAACATCCTGTTTCCTCAAACATCCGATGCCATCTGCGTATGTTGTTCGCATTTGGAGGTTCTTCATTGTACCGCTGACGAAATTTTCTCTGCACTGTCATAACAGAACGGCAACTGTGAAATTCCAACACAGAGAATGCTTTCTGCACGGGACTAGCCATTTCCACTAATGAGACGCCGCGCTGAACAGGTTTCTTGTCGTTGCGAAGTTCGATTTCGCGCATGCGCAGGCATCCGCTTGGCTGCACGTGCGCTTTACGTTAATAAATTTTGAAGTTCCGTCTACATTCTGTGTAAATCTTATCGATATATCTTTTTTCATTAAATAGTTATAGCCGTTTGTAATCGCTATATTCATTTTGACTTACCCTGTATTATGGTTCTTTGAATGGGAATTTATATAAGCTGAAAATATGAGTTATTTCATACATGTATTAAGCTGTAAAACATTTTTATAATGTATAAATCTCGAATTGTAAATGTATTTTACGAATTCTATCGGCAAATTTTTTTTTGGTATCTTTGGTGTGTTTTTCAACGACTAATTTCACAACGGCAGAAAAACTACTCTGACTGATTTGATGATATATTTGGCAATTTACCATTGTGAACATTCACTCTAGAACATTTGAGAATCTTCTAAGGATATATCTAGGCCTTATTGCAATAACTGAGAAAGGAGTTGATGTGCTTTCATACATAAATGCGAAGCTGAGGAAAAGATAAGAAAATATTGACTTAACAGCAACAAATATAAATGAAGCTGGCAAGTTTATGAGAAGTTCAATGACTTGTCTTTTGTACCTGTGAGGGAGATACAAGAAGGTTGGAAGACATCTGTGTAAGTCATAGAACAGACTCTCCGACCTGCCACGAAGGCATACGGATTAACCATAAACACTGAATGACCGGACCGCCGCAACAGCAATTTTCGGGAACTGTGAGTCCTAATGGTCATCACCGGCCACGGTACAACCCTCCCCGAAGGAAGTACGTCCCGTCATCGATGGGAGGAGCCTGACCTCCCACCTATTAGTGTACTCACCGTGTTAGCGAGATCCAACCACAATACCGGAAGCATCTCATCCTCAATAACGAGGTGCCCCCCCGGGGGGTAGACATCTGTGTATATGAAAGAGTTCATAATAATAATTTCATAAGTTCCCTTTATCTATAATTTTTTCGTTTACCAAATTTTCGTCGAACATCTGTTTACAATGCTGTATTATTACATTTTTTACAGAGCTAGAAAATCGTCATAGTATTAGTCAATTGTATATTTCATTCAAAAACTGATGAAACATACAATTACTTGGTAATCTTGGCCAATTGTAGCTAGATCGATGTTTACGGTTTTCAGTATCAAAGATTTTGGTGACAATTCGATGTTGCATTTTGCTTATGTATATTGGCACAGAGGTAGCGCGTGTTTCACGCAATTTGAGCGTCCCGACTTCGAGTCCCGGTCATGGCATAGTTTTCTAACTGTGTGAAAGCGTGCCCCTCCCTAGGTTCGTGAACTTGCCCGTCCCCTTATAGATAGAAGAAAAAAGGCTGATCAAGTGAATGTGATAAGTATGTCATCTTCATAAGAACTAGAAGCAAGAAGTCAGATTTCTGTCCTCGGGTAGTCAGGGGTCCATACCTTAAGAAGATACTGCATCCCTCTTTCCTTTGTAAAGTGAAACACGAGAACCATAACTAATTTTTCAACGTCTGTAGTTTGGTTTTAAATATTTCCATAATAGTGAAAATAATATGATTTTTGGGGAATTTTCCTTTTTTTTTTTGAAAATGTGTGAGATTTGAAACATTTCAAATTTGAATGCTTTTTGACATGTAGCATGTTCATTTTATACGCCTTAACTTGCAAACATACAAGTTAAGGTAGGATTATTATTATGTGTTATGATCCTTATGAACTCTTCTGTCACTTCTTTCATTCCACATATTAAATCAGCTCGCCTTTTACGTGGACACTGGTGTTTGGGTTGAATGTCTGATGGGTGATAGAGATGGTTGATAACAAAAAAAAATCGATTCACCAAGAAGGAATTTGTCCGATTGAGACGACAATTCGTGGAGAGAAAGGCAATATCCAAAATAGTAAATGATTAAAATCTCAGAACAATTGAATAATTTGTTTCAGAGTTACAGTAACAAGTACAATTAGGTGTTGATCCGCCTACAGCCTGGATACAAGCTGCCACACGGCGTGGCATAGACCGATAAAGCTCCCGGAGGGCCTCCTGTGGTATTTCCGGCCGAATTCGCTCCAATTATCGAACGAAGTCTCAACATTCCATGGCAGATGCATTTGCCTTCCCATCATATCCCAGACATGCTTGATGGGAGAGAGATCTGGCGATCTGGCAAGACAAGGAAATGTTTGACAAGCTTGCAGACAGTTCATAGCAACACGTGCCTTATGCGGTGTGGCATTATCCACCTGAAAAACCAGTAGAAGGTACTGCAAATGGAAAGATAACAAAACATGTCTTAAGATGTCGTCGACGTACCGATGTGCAGTAATTGTACCTCTAATGACGACCAAAGTTATATACTAACTGGTCTTCTATTGGCTAATAATCAGATGCAATTATTGATCAATCAGATGATCAGATGCAATGATTTGGTTATTTTACAAATTTTTCAATCCTTAGTAAAGTTACAAAATAATTTTAATGCTTAGGATGTAGTAGATTTTTGAGTTAATAATAATGATTGAAATTTAAATTTCGAATTTAAGGTTAAAGATCCTGAAGCAAAGGGTTTTGTTCGTTTAGAAGTATTATTACCAGCGCTGAAAGAAATTCTTTTAAAAGATAAGTAAGTATCGCTGACTTCAAAACTTAAAATTAACTAGATAAAAATAATATTATTTTTTCATATTCATTCTTAATATTCCATAATATATTTAATATTCATAAATTATTATTAACAAATGATAAAAAAATTCAATTGTATTAGATTCATAATATGGCTAGTATGATTCAAAACTTTCCCGCCTTTTTATATAAAATAATTAAGGAATAAATATATAGTAAGAACTCATTTCTAACTTATAATATTATCTAATTTACATTCTGAAGAGATTAAATCTGTAGTTAATGAAGTGAATTTAAATTTTTATAGGCCCGTTTTTTACACACACACACACACACACACACACACACACACACACACACACACAAACGTATTGATAAAAGGAAAGTTAAATATTAAAGATCCAAGTATTCCAATTTGATTCTGTTTTTTAAAATTATGGTACAAGATGTTATTTCAAGAATAATTTTAGTTATTTATTTTAAAAAACACAAATTGAATGAAGTGACGAATATCCATCTCGGAAGACTAGGATTTTACATAAGACCATTAGGCTGAAGAAATATGGTAGACTGGTAATAACTCTAATTACGAAATAAAAAAAATTGTAAAAAAGACAAATTCTATAAATTATAAAACATGAAGATGATACTAACATTGTTCCTTTATGTTTCATTGTGTTCATTTAATTATTTTTTATTTATAAACAGTAATTATTTGCTTAAATAAAACAATGTATAAATAGTTGGAGCTCACACTATAAAAGTCAATAAAATTATGTGCAATTTCAGATACTGATTGAAAGAAAAAATTAATTTAAAATGAGTCATTAACATGTTCATAGGATTAAAAATAGGATGAAATTGATGTAGTTTGTAAATAGATAGGCTTCACAATGCAGCATGTCCAGGTTAAATCCGTCACTGTTTGTATGTCCAGATATTTTTCTTTAATATTTCTAGATTATTATTTAATATTTGGATGATTTATTATTCATTATTAATATAACAAGTTGAATTGTTCTTTCATTTACCCTATTTCTGCAATCCTGTTGTTGTTACTTATGGCATTTGCCATGGACAAGAGCGCTGACGCGATTTTAAGCTGAATGAGCGTTTCTTGCTTTTTGAAGTAGCGCCAAATAGGGCCAAATGTATAACTTATCTACACACTCCTCACAGTCGTTTGCACAGCCTCTTTTTACAAGGGGGAATAGTCACACATCTCACAGAAGAACAACCATTCCCAAACCGGGATTAGACCCTGGGAAGCCCAAAATCACGAGGAAGACGCTCTACCTCTGTGACAGAAAGCTGTATTCTGAAATTCTACTTACATTAATGTAATTACTTTCTTCTGAAAAAATTAAAATTTCAACAAGAAGCATGATATTTTTTGCTCTCTTGAAAAAAAAGATATAGTTTATAATTTTATTGTCTTATTATTTTCTATTTCAGATGGAGGCCTGCATCAAAGAAACAATTACTGGAAGCTTTTGAGTTTTTTGATTATAAACACGCCGGTCGTTTAAGTCCTACATTCATGAGGAGGCTGTTAACAGAGCACGGTATTCTTATTATATATAGATGAAAAATAAATATTTTAGCCCATACTGTTCCAGTTTATAGCTAACTGTTTCTGCATGAAAGAATATCCCAGATTATTTTAATATCTATTTATACATAAATAATTAAACTGAGCTCTTTTAAAAAGCAATAAATTGGATTTAATATTAATAAAAAATAGCTCTTGTAGAAATTTGGAAAAGTCATACCAGACTCTCCAACCTGCCACTAAGGCACATTGATTTAAATCATAAAACTGAATGCCCGGACTGCCTCAACAGTAACACTGGTAGGAACTGTGGTTGAGTCCTAAAGGCCATCACCGGCCACAGTACAGCACTTCCTGTAGAAAGCAAGTCCCGTAATTAATGGGAGAATCTTGCCCCTCCCCCCAACCATTGTATCCTCCAGAGTGGTGAGATCCAACCACCATTCCTGATGCATCTCATCCTCATTTCGAGATACCTACCCGGAGGGGGGGGTAGAGATTTGGGAAGTCATAGTCATATATAGACTCTCCAACTCAACCGAAGGCACTCAAATTTGAACCACTAGGGTTGAAAGACCGGACCGACGCTACAGAATCACTGGTGGGAACTGTGGTTGAGTCATAATGGCCATCGCCAGCCACGGTAGAATCCTCCCAGTAGGAAGTAAGTCTCATAAACGGTGGGAGGAATCTAACCCTCATCTGTTAGTGTAGCCTCCAAGGTGTCGAGATTCAACTACCATGCCGTAAGCATCTCATATTTATTGCGAGGTGCCTCTCCGGAAGGTTAGAGATTTGGGAAAACAAATTCTACAAGGTATAGTGTTATGTTCAGCTCTTCTGATACTTTCAACATGAATAATTCTTGCATGTATTCAGAATATTTTACAAATCACTTCCTGATATAGAATGAAAACAGCTTAAAAATAGTGAAGCGTAGATGATTTTAAGTGATTGAACGATGCTACTCAATAAATCTTAAAAATCTATAACAAAACTATTACAATAAATTATAAATATTGATGATACATTTCAATATATACTGTGACATTCCTTATAAAGAATGCTTTATATGCATCTATATATATATATATATATAAATAAATAAAAATCAACAAAGCTTCACTATTTTTAAGATGCACACACACACACACC
>JAOUZG010036900.1:8205753-8223728 GCA_026289955.1 Argiope argentata | reverse complement strand
CACACACACACACACACACACACACACACACACACACACACACACTAGAGTTTAAAAGACAACATAATCAATTAAAAATGTATAAGCAATGAATAAGCTGGATATTAAGGATATTCTGAATAAGAGAGCAGATTGAATTTTGGCTTATTTTGTGTCATTTATTAATAGTCAGCTGAAGTAGTAGTAGAGAGATGAGGAAAGGCCAATCAGGAGCAAGATTCCGATGGAATGCCATCAGCCAATGAGAGAGCAGTTGTTAATTACGTTTGCTCTATATACGACATGTAGATTTCCTATGAGTGAGTGAGTGTGTATCATGAGGGATATAGAACATAATTCTATGAGCTAATAACTATCTTGTAAGATGTCTAACGGGAATAGTGGAATTGTGTATTAATTATTGAGATTTAATTAATATTGGATATTAAGAATTAAGTTTAAATAAATATGAATCTTCATAATCGGGAATTTGAGTTGGAGGGGAGTTTGCAGTTTCATTAGTATTGATTTATTTGCATTAGTATTGATTTATTTAGTTTAATGAAGAATTAATTAATTTTCTTTTATGAATTTAAGGAAACCTTTAAGAAAGGGGATAATTAATCATTCTGATTCTCATTAATACTTTTGTTTTTGAAATTTGTTAGGAATAATATGTTAGAAAATCATTGCGAGGCAGAAATTTGATCTTGATCCATCTTTAGGGATTGGTTTTGGATATGTTGGAATAGGTTAACGAAGTATATATTGACACTTTATTTTTCCTAATTATTTCAGAATTACGAGAAATTCGGTATGTTGCTAATTCTAATTGTCTTGATTTTTTTTAATGTAAACTAAACAAAATTTAAATGCTCGGCAATATTTCACAATAATAATTTGAGAAGAAGGCACTTCCCACTTTTAAAAATTTACAGAATAAACAAAAATCATTATTCTTCATAATACTTCTAGAAAACTTAAGTTTAGAATTTTCTGTCATTTTGACGGATCGTATATGATGTAAAAAAAGTTTAAGTAACTATTTATATAGGTATTATTTATCCAGTAATTATTTATCCAGATATCCAGGAGAGATATTTATCATATGCGAGATGAATAATTTCCAAAACGATTCTTGATTTTGTGAAACACCATTTTTTTAAAACTTAGACATGCATTTTTATGAAATTCTTATAAAACAACAGTTATTGCAAAATCTTAATTGATTTATTTACAATAGATAAGATAAGCAAGAGAGTAAATTATAGCTGTTCGTGTGTTTCTTCCCTTGTTGTTGCGAAATAGTCTCTTTTTGTTTCAACTGTTGAAATTTTTACAACTGGTTGGTATAAAATGGAGGAAATCCTGGTGTTTCGTATTTTTTAAATATTAACAGGAATTTTTTAGTAGGTAGATTTGTTTATTAGATTTTGGAGGAACAGTGGGAAGTCATTTTGTTCTTGTTTCTTCAATATTGCTGAAATATTTCTACTGAAATTCTTTGTATATAAGGCGGGACTTTTTAAACTTCTGATTCTTAACTGGTGCAATAGATTTCTTAATAAAAGTTTTTTGCAAAATAGTATTCCTGTTTTTGTTGAACAATTAATTTATGACTTCGAATGCAGAAAATATGCTTTTTAAAGACAGCTATCCAACAAATATTAAAATCATCTACATTTCAAAAGCATAGTATCGGTTGATCGGTAGAGAACATTACCACCTTGGCGCATTTTTCAGTATCGCCAAATTACCGAGCTCTTGCGTGTTATTTTCCAGAGAAAGATATCCTCCAACGACAACATCGGATTGCCATATTTGGCGCTAAATATCCTTGGAGAAAAAGGGGTGATGCTCTCTCCTGTCGCACCATAGTATCGCTTGCATCGCACAGATTTACATCAAATTAGGCTGAAATTGAAGTTTAAAGACTGTGAAACCATCAGAAAGTAAGTTATAAAAGTGATGAACCTTTTTGCAAATGATTGTCTCATTTATAGTCGATTTTGTATTAACTACAAATAAAGCCATCTTTGCCGAAAGATTTAAAATTAATTTTGGAATTTCTGTATCCGACTTGAATGCCTTTCCTACTAAATATACCATTTATTTCATTCTACTGTTGAGCATTATTCCAGAACTATATCATTTCAAAATTAGATCAATTTTTGAAAACAGAAGATACTACATGCCTTATTTAAAAGCTGTAATATCATTTTCCTGTTCAATTAATCTCATAGTAAAGAAAAGAGTTTTACATATTTTTTTAATGGAGACTGAATATTGGGTCAATAACATAGGTCTTGGTGTCAATTTTGGAGACAGCGATCCAAAAATATAAGAATAACGTTCGAACAAGAAATCAATCAGAGATTCTAATAAAATATTGTTTGTAAATAACATTGTTACAAGCGGGCGAACGCTACTAAAGTGCACCGAAGGAGAAGGTGTTGGCGACGGCTGTCGAAGAACTTGGCGCCAGCCTGGTAGATTTGGCGAAAGGAATAGTCTGGTAAATGCTGGATCTCTCTCGGTATTTTCCAAAGCTTCACTCGCTCGCTCACTAGGGTATATAATGCTTGAGATGTGTTTACGTTTTTTGTTAACGTTGTATAATTGAGCTAGCTGTACCTTACTGTTTACTGTGCTATACGATAACTGTTGCACAGTAAAGTCTGTTTTTATTGTGCGTAAGGCTTGTATTTACGCTGTAAATGACTGTTTGCTGGATTGTTTTTATCTGAAGTTTTACTTTATCAAGTCATCCTGTAAATACCTGTAAATAAATATGTTTGGGCTCAAGTAAAGTCCCTTCAATCCGAACCCGCTACGCTAAAAACGTAACAATATATAAACCTGTAATAAACTATATACTTCTTGAGAGAGGTAAAGTGAATAAATCAAAAGATTTCTCTCCTTGGCGACTGATTACAGAACAAGTTCTCTAGCAGCAAATGTGTTTCTTTTATGTAATTAGCGATTAATATTTGTGAATTATTTCATTATTTCTGGAAGTACTATTTTTGTAAACATTTATGTTGGAATTCGAACCTGTGTTTTGAATTTTCTCATGAATTAAAGCATCGTTATTTGTTTCCGAACTTGTCTGTTTTCTCACAGACAATTTTTTTTGAAAACTTTTAGTTTTTTTTAAATCATGACTAAGAAATTTATTTTTCTCTATATAATAAGTTTCTGATTACAATTATAACTTGCTCTTTACGTTCAATTTAGCCATTGTATTTATAATTTATATTTAATATAAAATTTCACTCATAAAAATCTTGAAATTAGTAAAATGGAATAAAACTATCAAAAAAATGACGATTTTATCATTATATAGAATTTTTAATTCCCTTCTACTTTCAAGCAAACATTTATCGATACTTACATGTTAGACCGACGGTCGCCAACGGTTTAGTAACTCATTGGCGACGGATTCAAATTTGGCGATAAACCGTCAACACCAACGAAACCAACAAAATGGCGGACAAAAAAGTTTGAAAATTTTTAAAAATAATGGCGTTTTTCTGCCATTATTGGCGATTTACCAATTGATTGGCGACGCCTTCAAATTTGGCGATAAAGATCGACGGCCCATTTATCTCATCGAACAAAATTTAAATGTTGGTGTTGTATAAATGAACATTTAATGCGTGAAATGCATTTGTCCAATATTTTAAACTGAGATCTATTAGCTTAGTCATTGAATTATGCTAAATTACAAAATTCAGAAGACTTGAAACTTATTAGCTTTATTTTCAAAACTCAAGGATTTTCTATTTGTTATGGATAAAAGGATTAACGATAGGTGTTAATTATTGAGTACAAAACGAAAAGTTAATTATAGTTATTAATTATGACTTTCACTTTGATAAACAAAACCTTACTAATAGCAGACTCTTAACTTCTTTTTATTACTCGCTTTCCTTGCATAATTTTTATATTTCGGTGGAAAGTGCTCCGAAATTAAAGGTCAACGAGGTTATATTAATAAGAGTTGTGTAGAATCCTTTATACTTAAAGAAGGAAAAAAACTACAGCTGGCTAAACAATATATAACCCTTGATTGGCTTAATTTTTATTCTTTTGACATTCGTCTACTTCACGTCCACTTATCTAAGAATAATTAATTTTTGAATAATTTATCTTCTGCTCTTTATTTATAGATTATTCTTTTGAAGGTCATAATGAGAGAGGATGATAAAGAGAAGGCATCTAATGGCAAAGGCCTGCATACCAAAGTTTAATTGATTTACATTTTATTAGGAAATTATTTAGTTTTGTTTTTAATTAGAAACCAATTTTTTTGATTTGATGTATTTAGCATAAAAGCAGTTAAATACTATTCTGCATGAGAGAATTTTTGAAATCACGCACTCTAAATTTTTTATTTTCCAGTATATGTAGTATAGTGAAAGTATAGTAATCGTTAAAAAATTGAACTAGATATTTTGTTGAAGCTCCACGTTTTAAAGCTTACTGAATATGAAAAATGAATTTAAAAAATGTCTATTCGTCTACCTGTTGTGACAAAGATAACTCAAAAACACTATAGCGCTAGCCTTATAAGCCAAATAACATGTACAATACCGAAGTCGACTTTTGTATTATGGCCATGTTACTCGGCTACTGGCACTGGAGTCGTGGGTTCGTATCGCGACCTTCATCCGCTACATTAGCGACCTTGACAACGCAGCCTTCCACAATAGTCGTGGCGAAATCTACCCGCAGCAAAATCGTCAGTCTCACTTGACGTAGCAAGCAAACAAAAAAAAACAATCGTCAGACTCACTTGACGTACAAGTAGCAACTCGCCATAACGTTTGGCGCAATACAAAATCGCTCGATTTTTCGCCGACTCACCGGCAGGGGGAGTACTGTAGCTCTAGCCTTATAAGCCAGAATACATCTACCACGAAGAAGTCGACTTTTGTATTATGGTCATATTACTCGGCTACAGGTCCTAGCGTCGCGGTATTCAATCGCTACAGCATTTTAATCTAGAATGTTGAAACTTGATGCGCTATTTTTAAACAAAATTTGCAGATATCCGTGAAACTTTGAGTAATATTTGTTCGGAGAAAATTCGTCTGTTCGGGTGTTCAGATGTAAGTTAACACAATAGCTACAAAACGTAGAGAACTAGATAGATGAGATTTTGTACATAAATTTAGCCCTTTGAACTCCGTTAAATAATTAGATGCAAAATTATTCACCTAAAACACATATTTGTTTATTGCTATGAAAAATAAATATACATAATTCTTTTAAGTCGAATTTCTTGGAAAAATTAATCTACATCTCTTAACCATTATGTAGGCGTTTTTAACGATTAAATTTGAAAAATAAATAAATAAAACGTCAAAATGATACACAATCTTGAATGGTGAATCAGAGGCGCCATCGGAGTGCAAAGGGTTAATATCCAATTTTTAATAATTAAGGTAGATATCTGTAAATTTGTGAGCCAAAACCAAAAATGGTTTGATTGTGGGTCGGTTTGTATTTTCAAAAATATTTAAACACGATAATTCAAAAACTCTATGATTTAAACATATCGAATTTGGCAGGGATTTTGTAGCTATAATTGCAACTGTTGCGTTTGAAGCACAAATCTGGTTTTTGAATATTATTGACGTAAGCCAGGAATTAATCATCGACACGATAGATTTATTAAAAATGCTAAATCCAAGCCATAAGTTAATTTCTCGTAACTATTGCACATCAGTGCCATACGATCTGTTATGACATTTATTAGATTATATATGAGAAAGTATATATACTCTATATATACTGGGTCTCATATATGTTCTATATATGGTGGTCTTATATATTATAGTATATATGAGACCACCCAAATTTGTTTCATTTATGATAACTTTTAAAGGGAAAATTAATTTTTCGCGAAGACAGACTTTTATAATTTTTTCAAATTTAGACTATAAATATTATAACTTAATGAGGAATAATGATAAATTAAAAGAAATTAAATTAAAATAATTATTGATGATTTATGTTCGTTTATTTCTTAAAACTGCTTAAATCAAGATGATTTCGCTTATTTTGTATATAAACTTTAATAAATCTAAAATAAGAATGCACTCAAGATTTCTTGCTGCCTTATATTTATTCTACCGCCTGATCCATATTTATAATATGCGTTTATTAATATCAAAATATTCATAATGGACGGAAGAATGAAATGGATGAATGAAACCCGGTCCGTAAAAAGGGTTTGTGACGTGTGTGAGCCAAAAATCAGATTTCTGTCCTTGGGTGCTCAGGGGTCCATACCCTCAGAAGCCTTCCTCCGAGACCCCCCTCGTAATTAAAGAGGATATACTTCCGTTATGGCGGTTGGATCTCTCCAACCTGGAGGGTAGACTAATAGGGGGAGGGTTAGACTCCTCCCATCGATGGAGGGATATACTTCCTACGGGGAGGGTTCTACCGTGGCCGGTGATGATCATTAGGACTCCACCACGGTTCCAGCTATTTGCTGTTGCGGTCACTCAGTTCCTATGTCATGGCGGGTGGAGAGTCTGTGGCTTACCCTCAGAAGCCACTACAATCCTCCTTCCGTTGTAAAGCGGTACACAAGAACAACAATAACATATTCATATTACTCGATTTTGAAGAATTATATCAAAAATAAGTTTTATTTTAAATTATGCCTGCACAATAAACATAGAACATTCTGCAATGTTTTCTATTGCTACTAAATTTTCTGAGCACAAAATAAAAAATAAATGACCTCATCAATCAAACAAATCTTGCTATATCTTTAATAAAAAAAGGTCAACCTAAATAAAAGCTAAAAGAATCTTATTTTTAATAGTGATTTGTGCATCGAAAGTGACATGATTGAAAGTTTATATGGTTAAACGATTTATTTGTGAAGTCGAGGCGATTCCCCCCCCCCCTGCTGTTATTAAACCGAAAAGAATGTATTTCAGTGCTAAATATCACTTTCTAAAGTAAGAATCAAAACTTTCCCTATTTTAATTCTTAGAATAAAAACTAATATGTTTTTTTAATAAATCTGTACGTATATGTCAGTTTAATAAATCCGTAATTGGCCATTCAGTCATACTTTGGATTACAAATTCTTTAATGAGCAAATAGTATTAAACAATTGTAAATTGATTGATTTTTAAAATCTTAATTGATTTACAAAAACGATTTTTAATCAAAATTTATAAAATTCTGTCCATATGAGGCATTTAAATGAATTGTAATTAATATTATTTGATTCTTATAAAGCTTGTTAAAGTTAACTGAAGGGGAAAGTGATAACTGTGTTTTTCAAATAATTAATTTCTTTCAATAATTGAATTCATTAGTTAATGTACCAAACTAGCTATAAAATTTAAACTTATTCTAAAAGTAATATTATTTATATTCTCTGAGAAGTCTTTAACTGAGACGATTTTTTTTTTTTTTGCAGGTGATAGTTTGGGTGATAGAGAGGCCGAGTCATTTCTTTCAACTGTAGTGAATCCTTTCAGAGACAAAATTGAGTATGGGAAATGCTGTGAGAAGTTAGTGGTACCAGACGTTGTTGATATAATACATAACAAGAAGAAGATTCTTTCGGAAATAAAGCACGAAATTTAACTTTTTAACCTGACCTTTTAAAGACAAAACTATTTAAGTGGTATACCACATGCGTTACAATAATGTCTACTTTGCAAGAACGAATTCTGTTATCTTTTAAAGGTCTTTTTAAATTTTTGGAAGATAAATTATTGTTAATGCTATTAATTTATTTGAAATTGCTTCTTTTGTCTTTATCTTTTCTTTACTTATAATAAAGCAGAATGTGTGTGTGTGTGTCTGTTGGCGCTGTACAGGCCAGACCGTTCGACCTACAGCTACCAAATTTGGTATATGTATACCTTGGGTGGCGAGAATGTGCACCTCGGAGCCCTTTTTTTGAATTTTTAATTAAAATTTTAATTAATTAAAAAATAAGCCAAATTTTGACGTTTTTTCGCTATAACTTCTGAAAATATTACAGCAAAAGATTTTTTGTATCAAGTTAAAGCTAAAAAAATTAGCTTTTCAATGATACTAATGTTTTTATCTACGAATTAAAACTCTATTTTTAATGAATTTTTAAACATTTAATTTAATTTTTTTCAACAATTTATTTCCCATAAAATAAAATAAAAACAAAATTTTATCTTCTCGAGGATCTCAAAAAAAAAAAAAAAAAAAAAAAAAAAAAAAAAAAAAAATCAGCTTTTAATAAAATGTTGCCATCACATTTTCAGAAGTTCTGCTTAAAAAAAGTTAATTACTACCAAAAATAAAACAGAAAAATATAATTTTCATCACGCGATTATATGAAATGAAATAAATAGGAAATGGGATATTTTTTAAACAATAAATGCAAGAGAAAACTTTTCTTGATCGTTTGCAATATCAAAATTATTAATTCAAATAAAGAATTAAAATAGATACAAAATACAAAATAAATGTATATTATAAAAGTGCGACAGTTAAAATTGTAAAAGAATGTTTAGAAAAGCACCAAACGATAATCTTCTGAGAGCAAGATTAATTATTAAAAAGCAAGACATCTCAAACGAAATTGAAAATGACGTCATTTCAAAGAGAATCAGAAGAAACGACGAACAAAAAGCAATTGATAATAAGTAGAAGTAAAATATTTTTCTATTCGTGTTTTTTTTTTAATTTTAAAACAATAAGATATGTTTCGAGATGTTACTTTTACTTATGTGAAGAAAATATTTTGTGCAAATCAAAGAATTCGCCTTCGTGATTGTAATTTATCTCCCTCAATCTAATAATTATATATTTCACTTAGATAATTTGTTAAGAGATCATGCGAAATAAAAACGCATCTGCTTTCAACGAAGCATACGTAATATTAAAGCTATACTGATAAAAGTAGGTCAGCTATTTGAAAAAGCATCTTCTTTCAAACAAGCTTACGTAATAATTAACAATGCAAAATTTGTAAAAGCATATAAAACTATTTTTTACCCGCATATTTCGGAAACATCAAAACTTTCTAACCAAAACAATATCACGTTCTCAAATGAGAAAAAATAAATCAACTATCATTCCCAATTAAACATATAAAAATATCATTTTCGGCACGTGTCTGTATAAAATGAAACAAATATGAAACATGATATTTTTGGAAAATAAATGAAACGTTTTCTCTGATATTTTACTATACATATATTACTAAAACAATTAAACAATTTTATTTAGGACAAATAAGGCTTAACATCTACAAGGCATCTTCTGTAATCGGAGCCCAACTTCTAATTTCTTAATTTTTTTGGGAGAGACAGAAATCTCTTAAAAAATGGTCTAAGTGAAATATATAATTAGTATATTGAGGGAAAACATGCTGATGAATTAAATTTTTACATATATCATCTGCTCTGTGAATCATATTTAACAAAATATTCTAAAGACAATAAATCCTTAAAATAAAAACAAGTGGCACTCTAATCAATTAAATCAATCATCAAAGCTGATCGATCTATGGAAATTTCAATATAACTGTTCGATAAAAACTGGCGATTTTAGATCACTTTATCAAGATTTCAATCAGAGCCAAGAAGCCAATCAGAGTTACTCTAGAATAATTGCTCTAGATTATGATAATGATGATTGTTCTAAACTTGCAATATTCAGAACTGAATAAATCAGCCAGATTTGAAGAAGATAGAAATGCTTATTTATTTATTTAGAAGTTGAAATATTAAGAATATTTTACAAATATGAATCTATAAGACCAAAGGAATTTAAACCATAATTTTTTGAAATATATTTATAAACCTAAAAAAAATATTATCGAGAGCATTTATATACATCTAAAAATCAAATTAAAAACTGAAGGTTTCAATTAACCTGTGAAATTTTGCTGAATAATTCCTTGAGATCTTATAAATTATAATTTTTTTTAAAATGTTTCAATTTCTGTACTGAACATAAAACTTCAATGTGGGACTATTCTGCTTTCAGTTCTTAGCTTTCTTTATTCAGTTCTGCTTTCTTTATTTAAAGACATGCTTAGATTGAGTAAAGAGGTCGTTGTATTAATTGAAGTTTCATCATTTTCAATTAAATTTAAAAGTGAATTTTACGTGCACTGATAGAAAATCAGAGAGAGATGCGGACTTCAAAGATATGACTGTTTAAGGCCTACATAATAGTATAAGTGAGTTATATGACTATCGAAATTTGAAGCTTAAAAACCTTTTGCTGAAAAATTTATTATGAGACCAAGTTATATATAAAAATGATTTAACCCTTTAGTCGGCATTAATATTGGCTAACCGACTGGTCGCCAAAGGCGGCTAGTTTAAAATAAAAATAAATAATTGAAAAATATTAAAAAAAAATTTCTCATTTGATATGTATTATTTCATTTTATCAAATCTGTTTCATAAAAACCAGTTTCTTATTTTTATTTAATTCTGTTTGGAATTATTATTTAGCATTTTTTATTTAAATATAGGGTTATTATGTGGGTACTTACGTATTATACCGTCCAAACTTATCGCCAAATTTGAAATGGTCGCCAATGAGTTGCTTAACCGTCAATTATGGCAATCCGGTAATAGTGTAATCGGTCGATCTTTTTCGCCAAATTTAAATCCGTCGCCAATGAGTTACTAAACGTTGGCGAGAACGGTATAATACATAAGTACCATTATGCGTAATTGGTTATTTATTAATAAAAGGGTAATTGGGAATGATGATTATAATAATGATTATCGAGGTCTTAGTCAATTGTTTAACATGAGCGCTATTTAAACTAGAGGGAAAAGAAAAGCATTTTTGTCATATTTTCAAATATTCGTTTATTTAAATTGCAACTGTGTTGAGAATTTAATTTTTAATTTTTTTTATTAAGGTGATGGCCTTCAATCTGACACATTTGTAGTTTTGTCCAGGTAATTTAATAGACAAAAACGACCACTTTTCTAAGCGCCAAGAACCTTTGAATAATTCAGCAGTTCCGATATTTTTGTTGTACTTTCAGAGTAATTTAATTTGTACTTTCTCTGAATTTACGAAGACTATGTATCGAATTTATTCAAATTGCAACAAAATGTCACATAAATTGTGGAATTATATTCAAACAACATTCTTAATTAATCACGAATGTAAGATCTATATAAAGTTACTTTTATAAAAATTATATTTCTACTTATTTAAAAAAATGTGGTACTTGCGTATTAGACCGTCTTCGCCAACGATCGCTAATGGCTTAGTAATTCACCGGCCACGGATTTAAATTTGGCGATAAAGATCAGTGGATTACACAATTCCCGGATTACCAGTTGGCAGTTTAGCAACTCATTGGTGACTATTTCGAATTTGGCGATAAAGTTGGATGGTATAATACGTAAGTATTCAAAATGACTGATTTTATAAATAAATAGCATTTATATTGTTTTAAGTTTTTCTTTCATTTTTTATGATTATTTTAATTTTTATTGCAATTTTTGAACCCAGTATACTGAAATCATATCGCTGGAATATAATCTGCTATTTAATATTTTTGTATCTGTCTGTAAAAATTTGGTGCTTAAAATAGTTTATATAGAAATAGAATGAAAATAATAACTACCCCCCCATCTGATTTTAGAATTGGGGAAGCGATAAAGGAGGTCCGCCTAGAGAATTTAATCCGTCTTGCGTACAGAATATAACTGTAATAATTTTTGTTCAATTGAATATGGATTAAAAACTGATAAATAAATTAAGACATATTTACAAAAAAAATTAAGTTATTGGCAAAAAATCGGATATAATAATAGATTAAAAAGTTATATATCTGCAATGCATATTTCAATGCATCATGTCAGAACATTATTTCTTGGACGGTCAAGCACCACGTGCTCGAGCAAGTTAAATTATATTTTTATTCATTTTAATTGTTTCATTGAATGAGTCACTTTAGTAGTGCAAATGATACAAAAAGGTTTTGTCTCGCATTTATTGCTTTAAAAAATATCACATTTCCTATTTATTTCATTTCGTATAATCGCGTGCTCAAAATGACAATTTTTAAGGTTTTATTTGCTGTAGAAATTAAGTTAGTCCTTTTTTAAATTAGAGATTCTGTAAAGGTGATGGCAACACGTTATTAAAAGCTGATTTTTTGAGATGCTTGTGCAGATAATAAAATTTTTATTTTTCGCCTACCGATTTTTGTTGACGCCAAAAGCCTCATACCAAAAACAACATCATGTTCTGACATGATAATAAGGGATTTGCTATATCTCACAGCATGGAAGTATTTAAAAAACTGTTTTTAAAAGTTTCATTTCATTAACTCTTTAAATAAAACAGAAATGGTGCATAAAATTGCCAAAAGATGGCGCCACAAGGTTTACTTTTGGAAATTATTCAGAGTAAGAAAATACATCGCTAACGAAAACATTTCGAATCGTAAAACTAATCGATAATTACATTACTTCTTTCAGAAGGAGCTTGTCCTCGGGCTGATACTTTCTTCCTGGCGTCTTTAATGGCAAATTAAGTTTGGTGAGGCAATTACGGGCAGCTAATGCAGCTTTTAAATTCCTTTTCTTCTTCATTACTTAAAACACATCCTAGATTGTATTTAGAAGAGCCATTCTGAGCATCAATCGATTTAAACAGTAGCATCTAATTCTAATCATCGATTAAATTTTTTCCGTCTCTGTCAAATTGGATTAATTCTAACACAACGCTCCAAGCTTTTTTCATATCAAAATTCTATTTGATTGGACAGAAATCTGCAGTAAAAAAGTTAAATTCTTCTACTTCGCCAGCAAAAAAAAAAAAAAAATAAAAAAAATAAATAAAATAAAACCACTTACCGAATTAAGAGTGCCAACGAAGACTACATAATGAAAATCTTGTAATGATAATCCTTCTAATTTTATTAAAAGTATGGCATCATTAAAAGTTTTACTGATTTGCTGGATTTTATTCTTATTTAAGTAACTTGCACAAAAAAGAGTTACGGAGTTTCATTGATAATTGTAGTGGATAGGGTTGAGGAGGTTTTAGAGGATCAAAAAGAACTAAAGTTCTTAATAAGACAAGGAATACTTTAAAAAAAAAACTGAAAAAGTTTTTGCTTTAAAGTTTGCAAAATGGATGCAAAACTTATATGTTTTAAAATAATTTTTTTGAGATTATTTCCGATATTTTAAAAGTAGAAACTTTATTTTAAAATAAAATTAATATATTTGCATTTTATGAATAAAATAACATAATTATAGTTTTATCAGATTAGCGTTCATTGTAAAAGGGTATTTAGCTGTTTTATTTTATTATTTAATGTACGAAATGCACAGATAAAAATCGCTGCTATCATCAAAAAAATTGCTCTACAAATTTTGAAGAATCGCAACATTTAATGCTTACGTCTAACTATTTTTTTAACAAAATTTCATACAAATAATCATTTTGTATGTTTATTCAACAAAGTAAATCTGTAACAATTTTGGTATCTTTAGAGGAGAATATGTCATTTTTAATCATAAGTAAAAAAAAAGAATATACTTAATTTTTGTAAAGCTTTCCATTACTGTTTTTTTTTTGTCTCTTACGAATTCATTTTAATAGAAGTCATTCTGAGACTCTGAAAAACTACTTTATTTATTTATTGAAATGAACTGTATGTTTCCTTAGCCATTTATTTAAACTTCAACAATCACGTAAGCCGGTGTCCTGGCCCAGCGGTAGCCCGTTTTCCTCATGGTATGATCTTCACGTGTTTGAGTCCCGGTTCGTGCTTGTTTGTTCTTCTGTTTGCTATCTATGAGGTGTGAGATTGTTCCACCCTGTAAAAAGGGGCTGTGCAAGCGAATGTGATGAGTATGTAGTAAAATCGTACTTTTGGTTCTAGTTGGCGTTACTTCAAAAACAGGAGAAGCTCATTCAGCTTAACCCTTGAAAGGTTACCTTTAAAAAACTAACAAGAATCATAACCATTCATCGCCTAGACGAAGTGTATTTAAAATCAATTTTTAAAGCTAATTTAAATAAAAGCAAACTACCTGCAGGTGATTTCATAACTCTTGATTGTCAAGAAGGATAAAAATATTATATATTTATTTTCGAAGCAATCTTTACACATATATGCGTGATGTTCTCCGCACATTGCTCTTGAACATAACAAACTAAAATTGCGCGTCATTCTGCGCAAATTATATGAGCAAAATGCACAAATTTTTCTTTTTTTAAATTTCGTATTGTTCAAGTCGCTGAATATTTAAATTCAATTTTAGAAGTTCACTTACAATAGTCCTTGTTGATCGGGGCAAAGTTGATATGTTGAGACGCTTCTGCATCCATGGAGCAAGAAGAACTTCATAAAAATCTTCAACTTCCGATTCATTCTCTCAAGTAGAATTATATTCCTCACTTAAATCTTTCAATAATTCACATATAGCTTCTGGCCTACCCCTCAAATTTTCTCCGTGAAAACGCTTCGACATCTCCAAACATACAGAGAAATACCTTCTTAATACTAACGGGACGGATAAACATTCGTCTCTGAGACGACTATTGTTCAGGATATACTACAGGCGGAAATATTTCGGGGAAAAGGAATGTCCTCATCTGTAGTTCCTGAGGTCAGATTAAGGTACTGAGTAGAACGATCCATTTACCGTTATAGGGGAAGAATAGTCAAAGTCATATCGTAAGCGTTCGTCCAGGAGACGAATGGTTAGCAATCTAGGGTTAATATAGCTGACAGCCGTCAGAGCGTTTATCTTGGTAAGTGCCATTAGTAACAACAACAACACAATTAAATAAAATAATCCTTTATTTAAAGTAACTATGAAGTAAGTATAAATAAAGAGCAGAAGATATGCAGTGAATTTATTAAAGAAATCTTGATGTTGCATAGAATTTCATAAATATTTCAAAAGATAGGAGATCCTGAGTAAAATAATTCCATTCTCTAGTTTATGTACATAAGAAAAAATTAACATATAAATTATATATGTGTGGAAAGTCTATTTTTAAATTATTAAAATTTTTTTATCATTTTGGATTGATCTTGGTTATGACTGACCTGGAAGAAAAGAAAACGTATTTACCACAGATTTTGCTTTTTAATCAGTTACATTAAAGGAAAAAGGATGTTATTTTAGTTAACGAACCTTTTAAAGTTTTGCAGAGAGTGGATGAAAACGAATAAAAGAAAAAATAATGATAAAATTTAAAAAAAATTAATAAGATCTATGGTGACAAAAAAAAGTTTTAAATTCTCTGCAAGTCGAGAACAGAGACCTCGAAAGAGCGCAAACGATAAAAAATAAAATAAAAATGGAGTCCAAATTCTGGAACTTTTAGAACTTGATAGAATTGATTGGGATTCAACGGTGATTTACGTTTTACCCTTAAATGGTACTCGAGAAAGAAATTGTTTAAAAGGTTCTTTTTTTTTACTGTTCCTTTTTTATTTTCAGTTTTCCTGTTTCTAAATGAAACCTTTACAGTACTGGGAAGGAAATTTTTCCTTTTAATTTCGGGAACGCCATCTGGGTTTCGCTTTCCTTCACAAAAGTAATCCGTTTAAGAGGCATATTTTAAGTAAGGGTGATATTTGCACAGACTGTTTTTTTTTTCTTTGTTGAAATCGACAGGAGCTAATTGCGCCATTTAGCAGCGAAAAAAAATCATTCTTCTTTTTTTTCTAACTAAATAGTTTTTTTTTACAAAAAGCATTCCCTTGGATTTCGGACTTTACAATCATACATTTTTTATCAACTGATATTTAGATATCATTTTTGTCTCGCTTTCATTCAGTCAACAAGTGTTTATATTGTCCATTTTAAGATATATATCTTGGAAACTAAGCGTCACTCTACAGTATTTTTATGTGAAGTTTTATTTTTTTGGTGAAAATGTTTAAATACGAATTGTATCCTGATTAAACATGAATATTTTTCAACCTTACCTACATATAAACTGCTCATTTAAATAAATAAAAAAACAAGAACACCCTCAATTCCAAATGTTATTCGAAACCTTCTGCTGCATTAGAGTAGTGTGTTATATTGCCCATTTTAAGATCTGTATCTGGGGAACTGAGCATCAACCTACATTATTTTTAAAGTAAAGTTTTTTTGGAGAAAATATTTAAATACGAATTGTATACTGATTAAACATGAACATTTTTCAACCTTACCTACATATAAACTGCTCATTTAAATAAATAAATACTAAAAAAAAACGGGAGTACCCTCAGTTCCATATGTTATACGAAAAATTCCGCTACATTATAGTAGTATGTTCTATTTTCCATTTTAAGATCTATATCTGGGAAACTGAGCGTCACTCTACAGTATTTTTATGTGAAGTTTTTTTTTTTGCAGAAAATATTTAAATACGAATTGCATACTGATAAACATGAATATTTTTCAATTTTATCTACATATAAACTTTTTATTTAAATAAAATCGGAATACCCTCAGTTTCCCATGTTATTCGAAAAATTCTGCTACATTACAGTAGTGTGTTATATTGTCCATTTTAAGATCTAAATCTGAGAAACTGAGCGTCACCCTACAGTATTTTTGCGTGAAGTTTTTTTTTTTTTTGCAGAAAATATTTAAATACGAATTGCATACTGATAAACATGAATATTTTTCAACCTTACCTACTTATAAAATGTTCATTAAATAAAAAAAAATCGGGAATACCCTCAGTTCCACATGTTATTCGAAAAATTCTGCAACATTAGTGTCTTATATTGTCCAATTTAATATCTATACCTGAGAAACTGAGCGTCATCCTAAAGTATTTTTATGTGTAGTTTTGTGTTATTTGGAGAAAATATTTAAATACAAATTGTATACTGATTAAACTTTTATATTTTTCAACCTTACCTACCAATAAACTGCTTATTTAAATTAAAAAAAACAGGAATACCCTCAGTTCCACGTGTTGTTCGAAAAATTCTGCTACATTACAGTAGTATATTATATTTTCCATTTTAAGATCTATATCTGGGAAACTGAGCGTCACCCTACAGTTTTTTATGTAAAGTTTTATAAAGTTTTATTTTTTGGAAAAAATATTTCAATACGAATTGTATACTGATTAAACATGAATTTTTTTTCCATTTTACCTACTTATAAACTGCTCATTTAAATTTAAAAAAAAAAAACGGGAATACCCTCAGTTCCACATGTTAATCGAAAAATTCTGCTAAATTACAGTATTCATTTTACAGTTAATCTCTTATTATATATTTGAACTTACACGCAGCTTTACATATGATGAAATCAGATCAAAGATGATGATGTGAAGGTGTGACGGTGAGCACACAGAATTATCTAGTAGTTAAGTATAGTATGTTTTTCTTTCTTTCTATCTTTTTTTTTTGTGCAAAATTGGGAAATACACCTATATAGATAAAAAGCAAAAATATCGAACATAAATATACTAGTAGTACCCGCACGGCGTTGCCCGTGGTATAACATCCAAGAAGAAAAATTAGCTTTATACTAAAGACTAGACTTATTGACATGGGCATGTTACCCCAAAATCAAACAAATACAAAAATATGTTTAGAAATTATCAAAATTAGCTACAAAGCAATTTTTATAGCATAAAATTAGAAATATTTACTGTTATAAAGGTAAAAGTATGATATGTCCATAGAAAAAACACAGGCGATCATTTCAACGTTGGATTTTCAGATTTGAATCGCTGTTTTAAATCAAACGTAAAGAAAGAAATATATCGCATATGCATATCATAGATCTTGCTTTATGCGCAGTTTTCGCTTTTTGAGCATGAACGGATAAATTAAAATCGCAATTATAAAACAACCTTTTTTATTTTGATACGATTTTAATGTACTAAAACCTTCCCCAGTATATGCTCTACAAAATGTTACAAACACCTCCAATATCCATTAACTATTTCTCTAATTTTTGTGGTTCCAACATCCAGACGATTTCATATATATATATATATAT